>JAQFXL010000184.1:0-28111 GCA_034693445.1 Edwardzetes edwardsi | reverse complement strand
CATTCGACCCTATCTCTCTCCCCTTCCCATTCGACCCTATCTCTCTCCCCTTCCCATTCGACCCTATCTCTCTCCCCTTCCCATTCGACCCTCTCTCTCCCCTTCCCATTCGACCCTCTCTCTCCCCTTTCCATTCGACCCCCCTTTGAGATTTGGTCTAATTATTGGCATCGAATAAATGAAATTTGAATTAAAAATGAATTAAAATCACAAGAAATCAACATTTTATTCAATTGATGATAAAATTAACAAATATTTTGAAATCGGAGCCAAAATTGTTAAATAGTTTTATTTATGTCTCTATTCGTTGTTCTTCTCAACAGTAAAGCTGATCAAAAGTGGAGAGACATATGTCTAAAATGTCTGTACGTTTTCGAAGTATTCAGAATTTTAAAAGTTCGAGAAAACAGTCTTTTTGTGTGATTTTAGTATAATTTAAAACAAAAAATAACAGATTTATATAATATATAAATGGATTACAAATATTAAAATCAAAATATATTCATATATATATATATTATACATATGTCTAATATATGTGTAAATTCATATACAACTTATTTGAAAGAATTGATATAACAGTAGAATGACTTGAATTCCAAACTATAGACTGTTTTTCCAAAACATTTTTCAAAAAGTCTAACGATTTTCGGACTAAAATTCATTCGAAGTCTTAACACAATTAAAATATTTGATTCAATCAATAAATTAGAACTGATTTGAAGGGAAACAGAACAGACCTGAAGTACTTTCACGACTAGACTGTAACTCAAATCTTGAGTTCTGTTCACCGGAACTGTCATTTGTTTAGCAAATGTCTAAGACTTTGCATTCTTTTTGTCAACGATTCCGAAATCAATCTCTGCGTATCTTAATTCGGAAGAACTCACGAGTTCTTGACTCTCACAGGATATCAATGGCGATACGGGTGCCGGTGTCGGCACTGAGTTTGCTAAATGAAATAATGGCTGAACACATTTTGCCAATACTTGTGGCAAACATTTGTTCTCATCGGTCACATCAGTGGCCGTCGGCGGCAAATCCAATGACGCGTAATTCAGTTCGCTATTAGAAGAGACAGACGACGGCCTCGAAGAACCAGAACTGGAGCCCAGAGAGACGTTTTCCGAGGAGTTGTCAGTTTGTGTAGTCGTTGGCAATGAATCCATTTTGTTATTTGAGAGAATTGGGCCGATATTTGTATTCAATGTCTTCGTCTTATTTGAAACCAGACTTTGGGTCAAAGCGATGGCATCTTTAAAAGCGATTGCATTGCTTTCTGTGTTGAGCGCCAACCGAATTGGCAGTTGTCTGACTGCGGTTTCGCTCGAATTTTCGACTTTTGGAGAATTAGTTTTGATTTCGATATCGTTTTGTTTCTGAGGCACAAAATCGCTTTTGTTTTGGTCTAACGACTGATCCCCTGAAGAGCTATATTTCGAATCGAGTTTTGGCAGACTATGGCTCACATTCGGAGGTGGAGTGATTTGAGGCAAAGAAGCAGTCGATCTGATATCGAGACAGACATAGTCTCCATCTTTGTCTTCACTGAATTTAGTTTTTGTTGAGTTTTTCTCAGATTTTTGAGCAATTGGTTCGGTTTTAGTCATATTTGTCTCATTTGTTGGCAACGTTTGGCTCTGACTTTGTGGTACACAAACTGAAGAATGTATTGAAGGAACTGTTGGTAAGTGTTGTGATACTTGGCTTGTATTTAGTCTGAGACTTATTGGCAGTTTTGTTTCGTTAGTCATCCGACCGCCGGCCACGATCTCAAGGATATCGTTATTTGAGTCACGACCCGAATTGAGCGCTCGAGTGCTGGCGCTGTGAATGTGTTCGTCACCGGTTTTGTGGATCACATGAGTACCAGAAATGTCTCGCTTTTTATCCGTCAATTCACTCATTGAAGACGTAATAGAAGGCGATGTCGTAGTTGTTGAACCGAAACCAGAAGAAGATGTAGAAGATCTTGAATTAGAGCGCTGTCTGTGGACAGACCTATCGATGTTCATCCTTTTGATTCTATCTTCGAGTTTCTCTTTCGTTGGTTTCGATTGCATAGACTTCGAGTAATCAATTTCCATGAGATCCGTATCACTCCTGTCGACGGTCGCGGATGGCCTGTTGAAAATGGGACGACTTCCGACAGTGGCCGCTCTCTTTCTCGGCTGAGCTGGCGATAAGATAGGAGCACTGGAAGCCTTAGCACAGTTTCTAGGTACCTCTTTTATAGGCGCGGCCGGGCCTCCAATTTGTTCTTCTATTAGCTGTTGTTTCTTAGCGGCGACTCTCATCTCACGAGCGTTGGACTGACTTCCCATAGAAAAGGCGCGAATACGGATCTCTTCATCTTTCTCTGGCGTTTGAGTTCCAGATTTGGACGAAGTCTTTGATTTAGAACCGAATTTCACGACAGGTTGGGGTCGACTGCCTATACTATAGGCGCGAACGGGGGGTAAGTATTCAAACGAATCGTTTTCATCTGAGGGGTAGTATGATTTGACTTTATCCAAATGGAATTCCTCTCTCGACGGGTGCAGTGATTCTGCATTAGTCAGAGATTCGGACAAAGATTGGGTGAGAGGAGCCATACTCAGGTACTCCTCACTTGCAATGGATTTAATCTCTTGACTGGACATCATTGGCATATACTCTGATGAAGACTGCGTTTCGGTATTCAAATGCTTTTCCAAACCACTCGACCGACGACTCGAACAAAGACTTTCGGTCTCAACGGAGCCGACGGGACTCATAGGCATATAAGGACTGACATCATCTCTAATAGATTGAGTCGCGGACTTAATCGAACCAAATGTGGGGGAAGTGATGGGCGAGGCATTCGATACACTCGGCGGACGAAAATTTAGATTGAGCCCAGACCTCACCCCTACTGAAGAATTGTTGCCAATAGAGTTGGTCGGAGACATTGATAGATAATCATCAGTTTGAGCGTCTTCTTCGGAGATGGGCGGTTCAGATGGAATTAGACTGTTGTGAAGGCCTGAGTGGTGTTCTGATACTGGAGTCAAACAATGGCTGCTTTCGTAATCGTCAATCGATAGGGAACTGCCGGCGCTATCCGTCGAACAGGCAGTAGAACTATAAATAAGAGGTTTGGGTTAAAACTCTATTCAATTGATAAGCGAGGAGTCAATTACCCCAAAATGTTGAGTGACGGCGGGGAATAAGATAGGGTTCGGTTATGAATTCCTGAATGTGATGTGTGGTAGTGAACGGGAGTCCATAGCCTGGAGTCATGCGTTGAATCCGATTCGCTGTTAGTTCTGGACCGGGAAGGCATTGAATCACATCTTTCACGGATAGAACTCTTGGTGGCAGAAGTGCTCAAAATGGTTGAGCCGGTTGTCGATGAATAGGATGCTCCGAATTGACTGCTATGAGACGATTGTGTCGGACGTCGCGTAGAAATAGGTTTATCGCTCGTCGACGCACTTCTCGGTCTCTGAGACGGACCAAATTCTTCGTTATTTTTGGAACAGCACATCGCCTGTAGAATGACTTCGTGCATGTTTTGAGCAATAGCTGAGTCTCCTGCCTGTATCCACAACTCTCCCGGTCCTATACTGGAAGAGCGGCCCAACTCTATGAAGAATGTGCTGAATGTATGTCCGCACCGACGAATGCTTATCAATGGGAACTCATATACGTCAGGCTTATCGGTTTGGGGATCGACTTTGATTATGAATAGGGTATTAGCGGTGAGACAGAAGCGATGAACGCCATTCATGTTACGGGTCTGACCCAACCCGTTCCTATTGATGTTAACCTGCCAAACGTGCTCTGAAACAAACATCGTTTTTTGAGAAGTTGTGTCAAATTCTGTGCTTTCAAGCAGTTTATGTAAATATTATTCTTAATATATCTAAGAAAATGGAAAATTCTATGTATTATTCGGAAAATTATTTGTCTATTTTGAGCCGAACAACAACCTTGGTTATGTTGATATTCAAAGTTCTCTTTCAACGTATTATTTTTGCAATAAATTTCTTTTGTATTAAATTGTTTTCTCTAAATAGTGACGAATAAGAGCTAAACGCAAACATTGAGTGAAAGTTTGAGTTCAAAATTCAAACAATTCTGGACTCAGAATCCGGGCTCAGTCTCAAAGATCAGGGCTTTGTTTTTATTCTCATTATAATTAGCGATAATTCACTTCAATATTATAATCGAAGAGATATTACAAAACAAATTCAGTTTAGTTTTTAATTGCAGTTTCAACAGGAATTCAAATAAAAAACTTGATAGTTGTTTTAAATTGCTACCACCTACATAGTTTATTCAAATACAATGGAGTATAATATTAGAGATGGCAACTAGGCAAAAGTATTCTTCAAAATTGCGGATTAGAAGCAAATTTCAAAGAACTTATAACGAGTTATAATAAATTGATTCGGAAGTGGCGATAAAAAAGTGTAGCAATTATCCAATTAGTGGGGAATTCCTAAGAATGTCAGTGAGGGTTACCTCAATTCGATCCAATCATTATTCTTCATTTGATATCTTAAAGAGTTATTTGACTCAAAGAATAAGTTTTCCTCAAATATAAGTTGAATTTGTGCTCAATTGATGGAAGTCTAGAGATTCATGTGCAACACTTAGTGTCGAGGATATTTCAATTAGACGGTGGTTTTATAAACAAGGTCACGTCGAAATATCTAAAGAAGTGATATTATTAATGACCTAGTCAATAGCCGATGGATAAATACATAAGTTTCTATAAACTCTGATAGGAAAGGGTTGTTCATCGGTCTTATCGAGCAATACATCGATTAAAAACAAAATGATTGAAATGTAAGAACTGGTGTCGAATAGCAGTGATAAACATAAATCTCTTCATTCAACTGATGTCTGGGATGTCTAGACTTCAGACTATAGACTACTTTGTAATTCAATCAAAGTTTTAAAAACCAAAAAAAACATTTTTTCATAAATCGATTCAAAAGCCAACAAAAATATTTTGAATAATCACTTAAAAAGAGTCGATATATAAGAGGAAAAAGTTAGTGAACTATGAAATCATTGGAGACATAGAAGAGGTTAAGATTTTTAAAAGCCAAATATCAGACAGGAATTAATTGGTTTGAATGAATTCCTACCGTAATGTGCGGCCCGAAAGCCAACGCTTTGTGATTGCAAATCAATGAGTGCTTCCAACCATTCTTTGAGCTGTTGTTCGTCGTCGAGAACTGTGGTAAAACAGTCCTCTTTGGTGTAGAGTGCGATCGCATACTTGTGTTTGCCATCAATTTTTCGGTTAATACTGAAGCAGTCTTTGAGATAAATGACTCGTTTTGGCTGAGAATTCAAATTCTTGAACTTCTTTTCGCTGTCATAATAGGATAGGTTTCCAGAGTTGGTCTCATTGTTGTCCCGCAAAACAAAGTACTTCTTCTTCATTGTCTTCAATTTCTTCATATAACCCCACTTTTTGATGTCTTCGGGCATTACGAACGCCTCTTCGTTGGCTTTCAAGAGACTCTTTGAACTTTTAGAGCTCATCCCTGATCTCAAGTGAAGCAAAGAGAGGAAACAAATAAATCAAATGACTTAACAAATCGATAGTTATTTGAATGCATTTCCTCTCAAACACTATAATAATGAAAAAAATTGAATAAATAAAAACATCTGAAGAAATGGTTAAAAAATAATTGAATAAATTGATCGCAAATAATGTCACACACTTTACACGTGATATTCAGTATCTGTTGAAGTGTTGAAGTGATAGACAATTAAATTATAGTATTTTATATAAAAACATATCCAATGCTAGAAATTGATGCAAAAAATAATGATTTACTGAAAACATGAATCGAAGTGATTCTGAACTTTATATTAATGTTATTATTATTTTGAACGACGATTACTATTGTCGTCAACAGATGACAAATGGGTGACAAATATAAGTGTCACTCACTCTCAGCAATACATTAATTGGTTTATTATTAATAATAAATACTCATAATTGGGTTATTCATCCAATTCCTCAATGATTACAAATTAATGGTTAGGATTAGTGGGCCATTAGGTTATCATTGATTAACCCATTAGTTCAGTTCCTTTAGAATGACATTAAAAACATTTTTTCACTTCAATTAAAACATATTTTCAATGAATTTCGTTATATATTTGATTTAAAATTAATTAATATTTGGCTTAAAAATTGATTTCAATTTCACAGTATTTTGTGTTTTGTCTCACATTTCATGTATCGTAAAAACACTGTATTTTTAATAGACTTGTTTACAACAAACTGTCAGCCAATCAAAGCATTGAGTGCTATATTCAAACCCAAATCCATTGCGAATCAGAATAAAAACAAGGCTTAGAGTAAGACAATAAATACTTCATTTACTCCCTTATTATAAACCCCAATAAAAAATATTCAATAGAATACGAATTGAGAATTGTTCGTAATATTGATAACTTGATAATAGCTTGATAAGTCGAACTTACAATCGAACTATAATTTCTGTTTTTATCAATTCATTTAAACATTGATTAACTGCGGTTTGGGTTCTTATATCGACTTTAAACCGATCGGATTCTAATCTATTGAAAATTTGATTTCAGGCTCACATCTTAATTGTCAAACCGTTTTCTACAAAAATAGAATAGTTTTTTCCGGCCTTTATTGATAACGAATGCACTGAAGTAAAAGATCCAAGTGCCCAACCAACAATTTCACTAAACCCACCTTTTATTTTGATATTCTTGACCTAGAGACAGCCTTACCTAACATAACCTAACCTAACCTAACCTAACCTGAACTTTCTAATATATTGTCAATCATTATAGACTGAAAAAACGGGATTTTAACCAAAAAAGGTTACACTCAAAACAAATTTCAATTGTAAAACAAAAAGATTAGGATTACATTTCAAACCCTTTTATTCTGACGGCTATTCTTTATTAACAACAGAAAATTTCGGACATTAATTAATTTCCTGTTAATTATTGGTAATGGAGTAAAATATTGATGCATTTGAAATTTTGATCAAGTTTATTCATTCATCTTTAAACATAAATCGCACTCATCTCTCATTGAGTGAAGAAATTAATCTAATCCTTCTAAACCCTTCTAAACCCTTCTAAACCCTTCTAAACCCTTCTAAACCCTTCTAAACCCTTCTATAACCCATATAAATCACCTATCCTGCTTCGACATTGGATAATGAACTTAGTCAAATCCTTTTATTCTGACTGCTATTCTTGATTTGCAAGGGCACAATTCGAACACTAGTTGAAATTCGTTGATTACTAAGGAGAAAATAGAAAGTATCTTTGCGTTGGGTTTGGAGAATGGATTTACTCGACATCACTGATAAATAGTGTGAAAAATGAGAATTTATTTTCAAACAAAAGATTATTAATTTTTTATTTGGTATTCAAACTAATGAAAGAATATTTGATTGCATTTAAATATAGTGAACATAATTGAAATTAATTGAAAAGTGAAATCACATCACAATAACAATAATTGTTTGAATTGTTTGCAAAGAATTACAATATTATCGCAAATAAGAGTTTAATTAAAATCAATATTTCAAACGAAACCGAAATTTTTTGTTTTGATGGCCATTAAGAGCTTCTGTCGGAGAATTGCTTTCGAGGAATATAATGGAATATAGAGTCGAGATATGCAACTGTAATGTCATCAAAGATCAAACATTAGAATCAATTAAAACAAACAATCAATTAATGGACAGACGTGTTAGCAGTGGCCAAATGTAAGTCATCGCGGGGTCTAATAGTGATGCTGGGCATCGGCTGAAAACCCTCTTCACTGGCCGGCAGAGAAGGACTTCCAGTCCAAAAGTAAATCAAATCCTGTTTTTCCTGATTTGTCATCTTTTCGACGACAGACCAAAACCAGCGCTTAAAATAAGACAAGTGTTCGCTTCCGTCACCACTTTCTGCACAAGAAGTCAATTAAATACAGAATTAGAACTGATTTCAAATAAAAAATAGTTAAGAATTCATACCGTCATTGAAAGTGACATAACTTATCAATAACTGGATGTTAATATCGCTGACGCCGTTCAACAACAGTCGGAAGTCTTCGGCCTTCAATTCAAAACATTAAAACAAATTCTTCGAATTAATTAACAATACTTACAGTCAGTCCTTCCAAAGCATTACTGGGTAACACATCATAGACTCCTTGCCGGACGGCCTGTGTTACAAAAACAATGCAAATGAATGTCAATTGAATTTTTGCACTTCAAAATGGAGAACAAACCTGAAGAGACCGTTCCTGTGCTTTAATCATTCTGTACTGAGCATATCGTCTGACGTAATCATAAATATTCTGGGCGGTGACCCCAACATTTGCTCCGTTAGGTATGAGTTCTACAGTTCCTCCGCCTTCTTCAGGACATAAGTCAACACAGAAGCGAAGGTCTAGATCTGCAAACATCGAGTCATTACCAGATTCCGTGTCGACAATCAATTGTCGCAAAGACTCGTAGAGGACGGGATCGAAAAATGCCAAATCATGCCATGAAATGGTTCGCCGAAGAATATGTTTGTAAACGTGTCGATTGAGATTTAGTGGACACAACTCGTTCTGAAGTAAACACAACCCCATAATTCTGCCCACATTTCGGAAAGCATTGATCCGTTCGGCCGAACACTTTCCCTGACGGGGAGAGTAGAAGCCTCTCTTTCCCGGCTGATAGAAGAGGGAAGCGTTGTCTTCTTCATCGTCTTCATCGATGTCCACATCAACAGTTCGGTTCGAAGCGTTGGCACCACTTTTACCGGTGTTATTAGCGGAAGACTGTGGGTTTCGGGAGAGGTTAAACATATCCAATTCGAATATACTGTCCGATGAGGACGACTCCCGTCCGTGAGTTAGTATAATATCGACCGCTTCGTCCACTTTAGCTCTTAATGTGTCCTCTGAAGCAAACAATGTCAAGAGCTGTGCCGGAGTCAACTCCAACAGCATTCCTGTTATTTTACTGGCCAGGGATGGTCTCAACTGATGGACTCTAGGATAGAGCCTCATTCCGAGCTGCTGTCTGTGCGGACTCAACAATTCATTCAAATTGACTGAATTGCTATTAGACTGTTGTGTGGTTTGAGGGGACTGTTCGCCAGGCATTATAAAAGGCGGCGCTTCATATCGTAAATGAGTGAATACTTCGCGATCGGATCTTTCACGTGATGACGGACCGGAACTGTGTTCACGCGCCGACCGACTGGCCTGATATGCTCTCCTCGCCTGTTCTCTTTCACGTTCTCTTGTCTTCAGTCGTTGTATTAGATTATACTGAAGGGAACGGTTGGATGCGTGACATGACTCAAGACTCGGTAACTTTTCACTCGAAAGAATTGCTTCACAGAAAGCTGAATAGAAACTACGGGCCACACCACTACCCTCTCCCGGCTCGTCCTTGAAGGTCACTTTAACTCTGGAGACAGTGAGAAGTGGTGTTCCGACTGACATTCGCCGACTGAAGTTGTTATACATTGTATTCAGTTCTTTGAATGTCTGTTGAATGAGAAGATTGCGATCTCTGTCTAACTTTGAGAAGTTTATGTCTCTCTGCTGGGAATTCCTTAGTCTTTCCATTTCTCGCCTAAATTTCGACTCTTTAACAGGAAATCCGCCCAAATCTCCGATTATAGAACCGGGTTCTGCACCCACATCGTCGACAAAGACACGACCGAACAGTTCTAAAGTGAGTCTCCATCGACCCAATAGGTTGTCGTGTTGTGACATATTTCCGATCAAAGTTTGACTTCTTTTCATCACTTGCTGTACACTTTCATTGCTATCCTTTTGAAAGGATGATGTGCTCTGTTGACCCACTGATGACTGTCCACTACTGGATGCACTGGTATTTTGTGAATGTTTTATAGAACCGGCTAACACTATAACACTCGGTTTGGCGGTTGTGTTCATCACCGGCACAATTATGGGCGCCCTTTGAATTTCTGCGATCACTGATTGTGGTCTCGGACTTACCGAAGACGACATATTGAGGGGTACGTTATCGTACTGCTGAATATTAGAGGTCTGGGGTGTGCTTTCTCTCATGTCATTGTTTAATGGCTCAGATAGTCTTCCGTCAGAATTACGATTACTTAACCCCAATCGCGTCGGGAGTGAGTCAAACATCTCTTCGGCCACATTAGTAGTGGTCGGACGCGGAATACCAAACAATTGTTCGCGTCTTGAGTTGGGCTGCAATAAATGTGGTGCGTCTGCCAGTGGCAGTGATTCCTGCAAAGAGATCGAGAACGGGTCAGGAGGGGGACAGCCTAAAAATAAAGTTGAATCTGATCGTTGAAAGAATGGATGTCTTCGACTCTTGAATTGTGGCGGGTTTTGAACCGAATCCTCTTCCATAGGACTTATTTCCTGAATATTATAGGACTGGACTCCACCCAAATCGTCGTCCTGTTCTTCAATGACATCGGCTTCGTCTTCATTAGTCCAGTTTTCGGCTGCCATTGGATCTGATGCTCTGATTCTTAAGCTGTTGGGATTGGAGTCTTCGCTCCCGCTTTTAATGAAATAAATCAAAGAATCGAAAATATAGGCCACGTGTTTGAGTGCCGCCACATCCAGAACTGGCAATGAGTCCAAGTGCTCACTACTGTGCGATCGCATTAAAGACATAGCATATGACAAAAAATCTTTTCGAGCAGATGTTGAGTCCATTGTGTGATGACTGTGATGTCCGGCAACGAATCGGTGACCGGCTGTAGATCCACTTCGACGTGAGCTCATACCTGGCCTCGTGTCAGAAGACTGAGTCACACGATTTTCATCATTCAAATTGACTCTTCGGGCGCCACCACTCGAAACGGTCACTGTTCTCGAAATTTGTGGTTGAGTTGGAGGAAAGGAAGTCTGATTGGCGGCACTGAAGGAACCGCTACTGTTAGTTAGAGCACAACCGAAACGTAGTTGACCTTCGGTCGAGTCCATGACAGTCATGAGCCAATCCCAGGTTGGTTTGAGTCGGTTTTCGATGATATTCATTAAATTATAAGATTCTGTGCAACTAATGGGCAAAGAGTTAACGCCCGGAACCACTGATATTCTTTCCTGATCTCTAAGATTCGGCAATAAATCGGAAATTTGTCGGATAACGATAGCGAAAGCGCGGGACAGTCCTACAGTTGTGGTCGCCATTGAAACCGATTCATTAGTGGTTAGAGTTGTGGTAATTGGAGTGACAGTTGTGGCCGATCTTCTGATAGTCGACGGATCGATATGTATTAGACCGGTAGAGCCCGACAGTCCTCCACTGTTTGATACTCGAGAAGTAGTAGCACTAGTGGTTGTGGTCGATCCGAGCTCTCGTTGACGTAACGCCCACTGCAAATGTTGAGCCAAATTGTTCCTCCAGTTTGCGATATTGCCGGAGACGGCACCAACTGTAGCACCAGAAGGGTTGGCTGCTCTTCGCTCGAGTTGTTCGTCAATAAAAGCCAATTCTTCGGTATCGGGTTCAGTCTCTGCGGCCTCACTCTCTTCCTCGTCATCTGCATTGGAGGAATCGGCGGATTCTTCTTCTGAGAAGTATGCGAGAGAAGCCACTCCAGCATCGCTTCCCGCTGTTGCGCCCGTTGTAGCACTTCTTTGGGCGCTGGCGTTATCTATATTACTCTGATAAGAAGCGTCATCCGGGTTGGAGTCAGAGTCGGAATCACTTTCTTCTTGATGACCATCTCCTCCATCGACTTGTTCTTCGTGTTCACTGCCTTCGTGATCGACATCTTCTTGCCCGACCCCTACATCAACTTCATGCTCGTCATCAGCACCGCCTACAACAACATCTGCACCAACTGATGCGTCGACTAAAGGACTGATTCCATTCTGATTGCTATTTATATCCATCGTTTCGGAGGGCAGTGAAGCTAAGTCTCCGATATTTACATCAAAACCCCTATTTTGAGCCAACAGAGGGTCGACTGCAAATAGTTCTTCGCTACCAGTGATAGCATCTGATAAAGTGGTAGACAGAGAGAAAGGAGCAGTAGGTCGGGCCACTCCGAGACGCACAGGTGATATGAGTGCGTCAGCGATTTCACACAATTCTTCGATAGCAATAGGAAGTAAAGCCTGAAAAACGCGCCGACATTTGTGTAATTGTGATGAAACAGCGCTCTTCTTCCACGAAGAACTCGGAGATGTGAGCGACAAGACATTAGTATTAGCATAAGACGAAGGGGTCAGTTCGATGCAGAGGACGATTCCGATTCGAGCCACTGATCTAACGAAACGACGGGCTACAAGTCGTGCCTCTTTTGACACAATCGGATTCGGATTTTGAGACTCTTTGATGATTGTCACCAATAAGTTATCGACCATTTCTGAGCCGACTCTGACCAGCAAACAATGAGTGAACTTATCCAATAAAGCGGTTCCACTCTGACTGTGTAAAAACATCTGCTCCTCTGCGGCCGCGTAACTGTTTCCAAGAACATTTTGTTTTCGTGAGCCTGCAGTTGGAGTTCGATATCCGGTCAAAATCATAGCTTTGATGGCATTCCAATCGCTTAGGATTTTGTCGAGTGCTTTACGAGCGAAACGGGGCGGTTCCAAGTCATGGTCTGGCATTTCGGAATCGATATTTGCTATCGCGTCGGGTGTCTTACGAGTGATCGAAGTTCGTGAACGGGAAGGTCTATATTGTCGCTGTTCTATCATTTGTCGGCCAACCGTTTGGACCAAAAACAAGAGAATATTTTCTCCTCTACTGTTCGGAAGAGTCACTAAATCTGTTTCTGCGATAAGCCGTTTGAGTAGTGCGTAACGGGAGGGCTGACATCCGCTGATCAGTGCTTTACACTTGCATTTCTCCCAACAGTCGCAATATGCTGTGGGGGACGTCCTCTTGAGTTTACAGTCGTGTCCCTTATGGCAGACACGGGCGCATTCTGTGCAACAGCAGAGAGAGCCAATCAGACCACATGTCTTGCATTCAAATATGTCCTGATTGATGTGTTCGGCACCCGTCCACGTGAAGCTACAGGTGTCGTTACAACAGAGAAGGTGTAGAGGAGAGTCATCCGGGTTAGAGCCTCGAGGATAGAGCATTGACATCAGTATCTTTTGTTGAGTCTCTGTATCGGTGGGCGCCCTCTGAGATATTCGCAAAGCCATTGTCATTATATGGTTGGCCGCAGAATAGGCTCTGCCACTAACAGCTAACATGAAAGGGGTATATCCCTGGGAGTCCTTCGAACACAACAGTTCTTTCATAAAAGGTCTCAGAACTGGAGAGTCTAAAAGAGTCCATAATATCGAGTGCGCCACAGGTTTCTGTTCTGTTGGGTCTAAAACTGGTTCATTGGTGGTAGCGCTGGCTTCGGGCGGGTAGTATATCATAGATATAGGCGCACTCGACTCTGAGTCACAGCTATCAGCGGACAGTTCAATGTTTCTGTCGCGTAAGTCATCACTTCGTTCAGTGTTTGGATTAAGTCTTCCGGAAACGGATTTGGAAGCCCTTCTCATGACATCCTGAAGTGAAGCATTCCGTGCGTCGAATGTTTCAGCGGTCGCGTCTTCGGCAACACTCGAATCAAAGGTTTTGTTTGTTGTGGGAAAACAGGAACAGACAGACATATGAATTATATTTCGATTTCCGTCACAGCGCTCACTGACCACAACCTGTTGAGAGACCGCCTCTTTTTCGAGTGAGGCCAGAGTCAATCGAACTAAATCGGGATCACTTCGGAGTATGGCTGGAGTTAACAATTGGTTTTCGAGGGCTAATACAATGACTGCCACTTGATTTTTCTGATTAGGCGTCGGGTCACGAATTGGATGAATTCCTATACCTACAGCCTGTGCCGGAGGCATATCTAAAGTAATGGGGTCGCGGATTGATTCGGAACAGTCTTTGGCCAACGGGTAAATACATCCGTTGCCGTCCCTAACAATTGTTATGATATCGTTTTCACCAAAACAGTGGAGTGATATTAAAGACATGTCCTGACCCAAGAAGGCGATTGTGTCGGTCGGGAATCTGCTTTCCTGTTCGACGCGACCGGAAGTGATGTTAAAGACTATATAATTCAGTTTTGTTCCGCTTTTGACGATCGCATGAATACCGATATTACTGACAGTCATAGCTATGAGTTGAGTGCTTTCAGGGATGTGTACTCTTTTGGGCAGACGTTGGAAACAGTCCAATACTTTGGCACAAGTACTACCTCTCACCAATTGAAGCTCATCTTTACGTAGAAGACGGCATTCCTGTAGCAATGACTGAACATCACTACCGTCTGAATAGCTTTGGTCACGACTTGTATTGAATTTAACGGCCGCGTAATTGCCATCTATTTTGAGGACCCGACCGATCGGCACATTCTTCACGTCTTCGACAAATATGACATCTTTGAGAACCCAATGCTCTTCTATTTTCTCAGATTCATTGCTCAGAACATTACTGTTGTTGTTATGGCGGGGTTTTGACCTCTTTGGTAATGGACTACAACCCGGTTCAGAACAGGTAGAAGAGGCCGGCGAAGGAGGGGGAGGCATCTCAAGCCTTTCTGTTGATGAAGCCTTAGAGAGACTTGGACTGGGAGGCTGTTGCTCTTTGACTGGTGGCTCAACAGTGCGCGAAGAGGTCGAAGCACTGGTCAATGCGAATGACATCGAATTAGAAGTGTTTCGTTTGAATTCATTAGAGTTAAGGACTTTGAAAGGGCATAAGTCGGTTATATTCCAAGCACTGGTCAATAGCTGACCCACTTTTGGTATACCACCGCTTGTTGTAAAGCCAATCGCTCCCGAATGATATGACGGACTATTTCTCAGACAGACCTGAACGCCGGTTACGATATCACTCGAAGAATTGGTAGCGGACTGTCTCTGTTTCTTATTCTTTGTCCGAACCTTTTCCCAGATTTTCTTGCGATGAGAGAAGGGTGCGATACCCCACCAGTAAACGGCTCCCGTTTCCAACCGAATACATGATAGAAGTGACGACACGTGTATAGACACTAATTTGTTATCTCCGACACCCGATTCGGGCAACGGAATGAGGCTGTGCTCCAACTTATGAGCGATTGGAAACACACTTTCATCGATAAAAGTCGCTAATTTACCGCTTTCTGTGGCCACTGAACAACGAATACAAGTGCCCGAAATATGTGTTACCTTTTCGGCCAACATTCCCAACGGCAGCACTTTTGGGTGCAAATATGTTATTCCCTCAGAAGTCTGTGGTCTAAAGGGCTCGCTTTCAGTCCATTTCCATTGACATAACTGTCCAGTGCTGGTAATGGCCGCTAATTCTGAATAAAGAGACGCCATTTGAACGAACTTCTTGTCACCGGAGGACCAGTATTCTAACTGTTCGCTCACATAAATCGGATTCAATTGAGAACTATCGGTGCGTTTTCGGACATTCGTATTGGAATCAGTGGGCGCTGTAGTGACCGCACATTTTGATGGCTCAGAAGCAGAACCAGAATCTCTGAGCGCGTATTCGAGCCATCGTCGCGAAGACGAAGCACTAGATGTGGGATATTGTCTTTCGGAGGCGAACCGCAACATATCTCTCTCGACAGCACTGGTTTCTCTGTCCCTTTCTGTAGCCGGAGCTGAGGTTCGAGACGAAAGTCGGTTAGCATTACTCGAACGGACTCTAATCGATGAATAGCTGAAGACATCGTCGGGAAACACTGCGTCGGCATCAATGATGACAGAGGTGTGGTCGTTGTGAATACCGGCGTCCAGAAGAGACATTAGATCATCGCTCGGCAGATATGAATCCTGACTGTCATCCATATCATCGGCGTCTTCGTCGTCACGACTCAAGAGATTATTGACGGCCAGATTCACATCCAAATTAGTTCTTTGAAGCTCTCGTATTATAAGGTTTCTTGACTTTCCCTGAAGAACGACCTGTGCCTGAGATACCAAATCTTCCGGGACAAATGGAGCAGGAACAACGGGCCGACCACCCATTATAACACTTGCACCGCCTCGACCTCTACCACTGCTAGAAGTGCGTAGTATCCGTCCCCTTCTGGCGGCGGGACTTGACCTCTGACTTGTAGTCAAAGTGGACACATGACTTCCTATCCCTCCCTTTAGGTTAACGCTATTTACACCAAATGAACGAAATTTCAATAAAAAAGGGATCAAATAAATGAAAAATTCATACATTTTTGAGGTGTCGTTCGTTGAGAGGTCTAAACGTTCGGAAAGCACTGAATACGGCACTCGACATATGCGCCCATCCTTTGAGTGACAGTAATTGATTTGAGATCAGAATAAGGCATAAATTTGAGTAAATATGAGTGAATACCTCTAAAAGAAGTGCGATATGAGTAGAACTGACGCAACACTGACTTACGGCCAATGTTTTGATGGACTGAAAAACTGATGACGCGTTCGCTGGCGTTCCGTTGCGGCCATTCTTGTCGACCGTTTCTTTTAGTCTGAAATACAATCCAATGCATTGATTTTGAAGACATGAAAACAATTGAAGTGAAAAAATAGACAATTTTTACCTTTCATTCAACTGTTCGTCAGTCGATGGCAAAGGATTTAAGGCGAAAAACATTTGAGTCGACATCTTCTCAGACTTTACTCGTTAATGATTTTCATCATATTTTTGACAAAAATCTCAATCAAAACCACTATTCAATTGAAAACAACTAATATTTATAACAAATACTTATAATTAGTGCGAAAATAAAGCGATTAGTGATTCAACTAATAGTGATTTAGAGACCAATTGAGTGAAACAAATGTCTCCAAAAGACAAGTGACTGCCTTTCAAAATAAAGTCTTTCAATAGTCTGATGCCATTCATTAAATACGTTTTGCAACTTATCCGGATAACTTTAATCAATGTTGAGAAGAGACATAATATTCAAAACTTTTAAACTGCCAATACTTTTACCTTGTTAATTCTTTGTTTTGATCAACAGAACGCAAGAAGTCAAATGTTCTAATACTTGTTGAGACTATTTGCAACTTGTCAATAATTTGATAATCAATTTCTTATTAACCGAAATTTTGCCCCTCTATTCATAAAATGCCCACTCATTAAGTACGTACAAGCTCATACAATAACTGAGAGCCAAATTTAAATGAAGAATATAAACCAAATTAACTATGCTCATTTTGATCTTTGATTGTAGAGTGTGATTGATTATCCAAAACTATCATAAACTTGCCATAAATAAGAATGTGAGTGTAATCGAGTCTTTAACCTTGGTACTTATTGGTGGCCGACATTCAACTCTTTCAGTAAGAATTAGTTCTTTTAATTTATGGATCAATAAAAAAGTGATTTTGTTTTCTATAAATGTTTACAAAATTAACAATAATTTAATGAAATGTTTGATACAATTAAGCAAAAAATGATCGGTTGGACAGAAATTTGGTCATAAAATAAGATAATGAAGAGATGAGACAAATCCAAAGAGGAATGAAAACCACATAAAATGCTAAGTTTCTGAAGTATTGGAGTCTAAGACATAAAACCACTTCAAAGCTTAGTTTCATTAAAACACATGTCAGA
This sequence comes from Edwardzetes edwardsi, assembly GCA_034693445.1. Taxonomy (NCBI): domain Eukaryota; kingdom Metazoa; phylum Arthropoda; class Arachnida; order Sarcoptiformes; family Ceratozetidae; genus Edwardzetes; species Edwardzetes edwardsi. Next base: position 10,574 of record JAQFXL010000184.1, on the reverse strand, counting down.
CAATATAGCCTTTCATTGAGACGACGGTTCGATAGCGGACTAGAAGATAGCGGCGATCGGCCAGATGTTGAATGTCTGAACCATTTAATGGCCAACATTATCACAATTATCACATCCAACGCATACATTGGACTGAAGACAACGAACCAATTCCTGTTAAAAAGTGATTAAAATATATTGGAAGCTATGGTGAAGAGGAAGACAAACCATTCGGATTTGTTGTCCAATTTGAGAGCAACCAAAACAATGAACAGAGCGAAAGACAATAACGTGAATAACGCCCTATGAATGACACTCATAATTGTCGGCACAAATCAAAGCTCACAAAACATCGATTATATCTTTGATAGGCTCTAAAGCTGTCAAACAAACGCTTGTTTTAAACCACTCCAAGACATCATTAATATATCATTTAAATGACAAATCTCTAAATATGACTATTTTTTGGTTCAAATATGCTGTGACGTTAGCGCAGTATTTATACTCCCTTTAAATCGAATCTCATAATAATATGTATGGAAACTGATATTTCAATGTTATGTTGTTTTTGAATATTCACTAATGTATACCGAAAAGTTCAATTGAAATCAGGAGAAAATAGGCTTTAAGTCCAAGGTGATTAATTATCCCTGTATGTGATTTCTAAATTAAGATCCTTATCCCAGGACCTCCCTATTTCTAGACAATTATCCAGTTTTTAAACCTGTTTTTCATGGATATGGATATTTGTTCGACGAATCGATAAATTTTTTGCTTAAATTGAAATATTTATTTGTAGACACTTTAGATCTATTTAGACCTGAAATGTCAATAAAAAGTAATAAATGGCACTAAAGGGCTCATCTGACGGGAAAATCACTGGTTTTCTACGTTTGGGGTTTCTTTGAAGAAAAAAACAGAGACTTGTCTTCAGTGGAGTGCAGTAACTGTTACTGTCGTTTGACGTCATTATCATTTAGATCGTTAATAAATCCAATATCTAAAGGAAATTATTTGCATTTATTTTATTCAACAGTCAGTCTATCGCTGAGTCCTTTCCTATTAACTGATCATAAATTGAATTGATTGCAAATCTCTTGAAGAGGACTAATGGCAACAAACGATTCCGGTTCAGCCAAACTCTATTTGTTTGCATATAATTTGGTCCAATTTTTCGGGTATTTATTCATAAATATTTGCAATCGACTCATGTGATTGCCTTTCCATCAGTTGGTCCTATGGTTTGGTTACAGTTTTATCGTATGTCATACGAAAGGGTAGTTTTAATAATGTGTATCCGGAAGTGCAGACGTCTCTGACAATCTTCCAAACGCTTCAGCTGTTGGAAGTGCTGCACTGCATCATCCGTCTGGTGCCGTCTAACCCTATCCAGACATTCATTCAAATCCTTTCGCGACTGATTGTCGTTTGGGGTATTCTCTTACCGGTTGTCGAATCGCGGGCTTCAGTTGGGGTACCGATGCTGTTGATGGCCTGGTCTGTGGCCGAAATGACCAGATATCTCTATTACGCCCTCAACATCTATAATATGGTGCCCTATATCTTGGTTTGGATGAGATATACCTTTTTTATTGGGCTCTATCCGTTGGGAGTGTCGGGGGAACTGTTGACTATTGTGTGCGCCTATCCATACATTCGAGACCGGAATCTATTTGCCATTCCGTTACCGAATTTCGCGAACGTTTCCTTCTATTATCACATTTTACTGATTCTTGTGATCCTTTCCTACATTCCCTGTAAGTAACGATTGAATTGTTTTTAATTGCATTTAATTGGTATTCATTCGAGTAATTAACTGAACTTTAATTTCCTTTTATTATAGTTTTCCCTCAATTGTACTTTTATATGATAGCACAGCGCAAAAAGATTTTGGGCGGACCTATCAGTAGCTGTCAGAAGACCAAATGATTTACACATTTCTGCTTTAATAATCACTTTTGAGTCAACTCTTCTCTGCAGTGAATCTTATTTTTGTTAATCCATTAGTTTTTCCAATTTTTTACGACAATAAAAAAGTTTTGCGAAAATATATCATTTGTTTAAATCGATTGAATCTATTCTTCGCCTATTATCTCACATTTGTGTCACATTCAAAACCATTTATCTTTTATGAGTTGATCACAAGAATGTAATTTATATGAACCCAACCCATGACTAGGATTTGCGTATATTTAGTCATTAGTCTGAGAAATGGATTAATATTTTATTACAGCATATGTTTTATTGAATGGATTTTCTTTTTTATCCCAAAGTTTCCAATTAATGGCATTTTTGACTTACTTTTGATTTTATACTCTTTACACATAATTATGAAATGTATTGTCTTTTAGGCTTAACTTTTGGCAAAAGTGCTAACACTCTGAGAGGAGAAGGAGTGCAACGAAGGGAAGGGGAAGGGAGGGAGAAAGAGAGAGAGAGAGAGAGAGAGAGAGAGAGAGAGAGAGAGAGAGAGAGAGAGAGCTTATTATAATATTCAGAATATTCTAAAAATATATTTATAAAACGTATAAATTTTTCGGTAAGTGCTGTGATTTAGTGGTGAGAAAGAGAGTGCGCCATAAAAAATAGCGCTTAAGTCAGTATAGAGGCTGTGCTGTTGGTGTACAGAACGAGTATATGTCGTATATGGACAAGAATTATATGAAGAATGGTGTCGGAAAACAACACAAACTTATGTCTAATCAACAGATTATTACAGCAATTGATTTAAATATTTTATTGAAAACAATCGATCGATCGTTTCGGTTGAGTCTGTGTTCAACTCTTTTGTCAAAATTGTTTTTATAATTAAGAATTAGTGAGAAGTGCGACAAAAGTTTATTTTAATCAGCAATGGTTTCGACTCTAGTAATGAGCAGAAGATAACACCAATAGGTATGCAATAAATGTCTGAAGTTTTGTTCAAAACTGTGCTTTAATTCGATGTGAATATCGAAAAATTGAATATTTAATCGGTTTTTGAATTAATGTCGATTTGACATTACAGCTAAAAGTATGAGCAGATTCTAGGAGAAGAGTGTTTCAAAATGAGTTAGGAGTGACTGAATGCCAGGATTAGTTGCGCAGCGCACTCACCAAGTCTTAAATCTCTTGAATTAATTTCTTTTTATTTGTTATATATTTTTCTTTCTTTGAATGCATTCTTTAAAAAGTTTGTGAATCTCTTTGAGTATTAGTTTGTATGGCTTTAACTGTAGATCCAGTGGTAGTGCCGTTTGGCACAGACTATCAAATTCTGATTCTATTAATGTAGTGGAAGCCAAAAATGAATAAGAATTTTAAGTTTCGGTTATAACTCAGTCTAAATCTCTTACTCAGTCTTGAAGTCATTGAGTCTGTGATATAAACTTCAATTTGAATTTATTGGTTAAGAATCTGATTTGAAACTCAAATTTATTTATAAATTGCTAATCGTTTCTGTCATATGAGTGACACTTTTCCAGCGCTTTTCAAAGTCAAACATTTATTTTTATAATTACTTCAAATTCTGAATAAATTTTTATTCCGATTCCTCGATATTTTCCATAATCTTATGTATGGCTCAAGAATTTCATTCATTTCTGGGACTCAATCGAATTATTTTCATTTCTATCAACAGATTCTTCTCCAGAATTGGTCCAAATCTGTTGATTACCAAAGAGAGTGAACCGACTGATAAATAGTCTGATTGATGTCTAATTTGGCGCAACCGATACCTCAACAGTTACCTCAATCACAATCAGGACCGAACCCGACAGTCATAAACGGCGGGCGTTTTGATTTTGATGACGGCGGCACTTATTGTGGTGGTTGGCATGACGGCAAAGCGCATGGTCATGGAATCTGTACCGGCCCTAAAGGACAGGGAGAATACTCAGGGTCGTGGCACTATGGTTTTGAAGTTAGCGGTATTTATAAATGGCCTTCCGGTGCGACTTTTGAGGGTCAGTGGCAGAACGGTAAAAGACATGGCATTGGAGTGGAATATAGAGGCAAATGGGTCTATAAGGGAGAGTGGACTCAAGGCTTTAAAGGCCGGTATGGTGTCAGAGCAAGTCTCTTATCAACGGCAAGATACGAGGGCACCTGGGCTAACGGATTGCAAGATGGATATGGCTCTGAAACATATGCTGATGGTGGCACTTATCAAGGTTATATTCTGATTTAAAGTTGAAAATCTGATTCTCAAATAGCTTTCAATTAATAGGCCAATGGCTGCGAGGAATGAGACACGGATACGGTGTTCGTTCATCGGCGCCTTATGGCCATTGCAATATCACCAAGACAATAGTGACCAGTGCTACAAATGCGTCGCTTCAATCATTGGACACAGAAGGGGAGAGCCATATGGACAACAAACGCGATACGGTTAGGGGTGGCTTTGTTTTGGTCGCTCGAAACAGTATTCGAGACTCTAAAAGACGTAACTCTTTAGTTGAAAAGTCTTCGGGTTTGAGGACTAATTTCTTCAAAGGTTTACGTCTTCGAAAACAACGATCTACCGGTGATATTGACACGAAGACCAATAAGTCCAACACACCATCACTGGTCAGTTCAAGAGAGGCCTCTGAAAGTGGTAGCGCCGCCTCATTCAAAGAAGGCGATCAGGACGTCGGCTCTAACGCCAGTTTTTTGTCTCAAAATGGAGACATAAGTGATCCGACAACTACTGAGACGTATATGGGTGAGTGGAAGAACGACAAAAGGTGTGGCTTTGGAGTGTGTGAGCGATCTGATGGCCTCCGATATGAGGGAGAGTGGTATAACAACAAGAAGTATGGCTATGGAGTCACCATTCTTCGCGATGGAACGCGTGAAGAGGGAAAGTATAAAAACAATCAGTTAGTGACAAATGTCAGGAAAAAACATTTGTTTGTCATTCGATCGTCGAAAGTAAGGGAACGGATAGAGTCGGCTGTCGTGGCCTCGCATAGAGCTCAACAAATTGCATTACAGAAGTCAGATATCGCTATATCCCGAACAGCCACTGCCAGAGGCAAAGGAGAACAGGCGGACTTTGCGGCCAGTTCTGCGCGCAATGACTCTCAAATGGCGTTCATTACTGCCAAACAATACGGTGGCGCAGACATCCATCAACCCCATTCCTTAGAGGCACCGCTCAGACGTCGACTGTCAGATTTCTCACAAATACGGCGCAGCACTCGTGATGGCCCTCACGAGCAGCGAAATCTAATTCAGCCGCCAAACAACCAGCTCTTAGACCCGAACGAGCCGTTCGGTGGCCGTCGAGGCTCTTTTAGAAGTCAAAACCAACCGGGTCTGGACCTTCACCAACAGCACCTACCGAACCGAATGCCTCCAAATGTGCCACAATTGACACAACAGCGCAATCAAAATCTGCAGCAGCCGTCTATACAACTGCCACATAAGCACCAGAACTATCAGCCAATGCAAACCAACGACCCGTTTGGGCCGGCATTCAGTGATCACTTCGATCAGTACCGAACTTTAGTGTCCAAGTATTCAAATATACAGAAACAGCGGTCATTAGATCAGACATTTCCACCGAATATATCATCAAATTTTCAAAATCCTATAAACAATAGAATTCCTAATTCTAGGCCTTTGACTGAATCTTCAAATTTTAGTGTTAATAGAATTTCTTCAATCAATCCCACAAATCCTGTGCCCCAACAAACACCCGACTCTGGTGTAAGCCTTGAAGAATGCCTTAACCGACGCACCGGTAATATTCCTAATTATCCTCCAATTACTAGTGAAGACACTTTTGACGAGACGCCGACACAACCAAAACAGTGGCGAACGGCTTCGCTATACAGACCAACGGCGGCTCAGAATCAAAATCCGTCCGCTGGCTCTTCCGGTGGCAAAGGACTGATACGAAAGCCATCACTTCAGCCAAATGTTGTGAAACAAGTGAATAAACCGATTATGAGTCGCGAAGAAGTGTCTGTTCTCTCCCATAACCGTCGAGAACAACAACGATTTGAAATAGAAATGAAAGAAAAGTTATCTAAAAATCCATTTTTATATTTAGTTAATCCTAATTTCACTAATTGGTTGAGTAGACAACAGTTGGTTGTGTTAGTACTGGTCCTCAATATATCGTTAGCCATACTTTTCTTCAAACTATTGATTTGAATACTCTTTTATCAAATGATTGAGTTTTGAAAGAAATTATTTTTTGATTGAATTCATCCGCAAAAAACCCGATTGTTTGCCAATAAAACGGTAGAAAACCTTTTCGGCCAAAAGGGATGTAATTCTCTATTTTCAAGTCTGACGTCTCATCCCATGAATTATATATTATATGATTGAAAATCTATGACTATTTATGAATTCGTTAAATATTCTATCAAATTGTTGAAGCGATGATATGCCGTCCACTCCTGATTTGTATAATTATATAAAAGATATATATAAATACATACATATATTAATATATACGAAAAGCACAATAAAATATTCAAAGAATTTGCAACGAATTTACTTTTAATATTAACATTCATTTTGTAGTTTCGTTGTATTCGAGCTTCTCTTCAATACTAGAAATAACTTTTTGGCAAAAATCCCAGAATTACAATATAATGGAAATTATATGTAAATAAAAATAACGCTAATATGAGGTGATATCTCTCATTCAATCCACTCATCGCTGAATTAATTTGTTTTGAAACCAAATTAAAAGTAATTTATTGAATGACTGAATCGTAATAATTACTGAAGAAAAAGGAGTTTAGTGTCAAACAAATTAGTTGTGATTTTTAGATAAGTTGTGATTCGCTTTCAAATTAATCGCTAAAATTAATTAATTTTTATTTCATTCAATATTCAAGTAATTAATTGATGTAAATTTACATTGGTTAGTTGCTAGAATTAGTGTGAATGAACGAATGCACCTAGCACAATTAGATAAATGATTATGTCACATTCGATGGTCTTATTCTTATGCATTAGTCAGAGCTAATTGGCGTCAACTCAAAATAACCGACCCTTTCATTGACTGATGATTTTTATTCAATTCATGTGATGTGACGACAATTTTTGTTCGGTATTACAATCTCTCTGTTAATCACAAAAAAATGTTTCAAAATATTCTGTGACAGCGATCAGAATAGTCTGCAAAAGGGAGTCGCCATTCCTTTACCGATCGATCAAAATCCGTCTCTCTCTCTCTCTCTCTCTCTCTCTCTCTCTCTCTCTCTCTCTCTCTCTCTCTCTCTTGATAGAATGTAAAACTTGACTTGGTTAATGAGTACAATCAGACAGTGAATTTCAGATCGAGAATTTACGGGAATTCTCGTATTTGAAAATTAATGTGAACAAGATAATTAAGAGTAAACTAAATTATGTATAAATGGAAGCCTTAATAAATATAATTAAATTCATTAGTCTTTAGAAAGTCAGACACAGAATAACTGTTTTGTCAGTTTTGCTAATTTATTAAAATACAAGATCTTTCAAATTAGTGAGTCTTTGATTTTTTGGAGCTAATGGAATAGTGTATCTAGCAAATATACAGTTTCTTAGATAGGGAAAATGTCTCTGCAATTTGACCCATGATTACTAAACAAGGTGACTTTGTAAGAATGTTTCAATAAAATTTCAGTATCAAAGATATTATTCGGCGGTTACAATGCTTTTGGCACAACCTATAAGAGAACTGTAAAATTGGGTTGAAGGTTGAAGAGTTTTATTTCTCTATTGTTCAACTTTCAAGCTAGATAATCTAATTCAAACTTTTTTCTGACTCAATTTAAAATTTTAAAAATTGTTTTAAAATTATCTCATTTTTATCAATTAAAACGAATAAAAGATCAATAAATGGATTATTTATTTTGAAAGATAAAAATTAAACCCAATGCTTGTTAAAAATGGTTCTAGTTCACTATTTCAAACATGTTTGAATTCTATTTTTTTGACCAATAAAATAATTAATTTTTAGTTATTTTCTGATCATATGTTGAATGAAATGAAAATAATTTCTCTATTTTTTAATCTATTATTAATTGAAAATCTATTCCTCAAAATGAAATGAATTCATTCAAATTACACTCGACTGCCATTATAATAAAGACGATTGATCTTAAGAATCTGTTGATTATAGAGGAATGTTGATTATAAGCGACTATTTTTAACATTAATGTCTATTGAAGTTGGATTTGGAATCTAGAAGTTGTTCATTATATAGGATGTTGATTATAACGGCAGTGGAGTGTATAAGATAAATATTCTGAGTCTAACAATCAAATCCTTCTTCTTATAGAGTTTGAGGCAAAACAAGCGGAATCCCTCTGATTTTTAGGCTTGAGGTATTCCCCCCCCCCTAGTTTTTGAAGATTCTGTGGAGGTTTCGGGAGAAATATTTTGGCAAATATTGGCAAAAAAAAGTCTTTAAAATTTTCAGTACCCCTGAGGTCGGGTACTTTGGGCATCACTGGTAATCGACCAAAACCTAGACAGAGCTAGTGTCTGTCCATTGACATACATACAGATTTAGATAGAGACAATTCCAATCTCAGGTAAAGGAATATATTTCTTTTCAATGTCATCTATTATTCAAAAAAATATTTGTCATGGTCAATTCAGGTCAATTCAGGTCAATTCAGGTAACTGATAGCCAAGTGTGAAGATGATAAAGTGTGTGAGAATCGCGACATTTCATTACTTTTCCTTTCAATGTTCGCCAATAAATTGAGTGCTCTATTCGTCAAAATACAACTTTTGGATCAAATCTTAGCCAACAAATCAATTGATGTGAAGTAATTGGAAAAATGTTCTAGCAAAGTGCTCAACTAGGATTACTAGGTTTCAAATATCAAGTTTGAAATGGAGTAACATTTTTTTACAAAGTATTTCTCAGAGGAATTTTCAAAATCTATGAAACACATAAATTAATTCCAAGAACTGTTGAATTTTCAAACTCTCTTGGTGCATGTTATGCAATTCATTGATTGTCAATTGATTATGATCACATTTGATCAAAGCACTCACTTATCAATTATAGATAATAAGAGCAGAATTTCTGGATTTTCCTCAGGAATCTACTATTGGCTAAGAATCTGCTACAATGGTTGGCAAACACCAGAATCAATAATTTATGTAACAATAATACATATGTTCAAACAGTTGTACATGCTCTATTTTATTAACAATAATAAAATGGTAAAAGTAAAAGGGATAGAATTGAATGAATGAATAAATATATTTCTCTATAATTGATCTCAAGAATGAGAACTACTTTCTGTCACATAAGTAGCTATTTTGGGCTTAAAACTCAACTATTAAGGTTTCCGATCAATACTCGAGATTTTATCCCTGAGTAATAATAAAATAAATCAGTACTAATATATAGTCAGAAAAATAACAATCAAAATAATAATAACTTCTTCGATAATTGTAGGCAACGATTGACTTTTAACAAGCAATTCATTCAAATGTTAAAATAAATGAAATAATAAAATTCATTTCAATCTTTTGAAACACTTTTTGAAATTTTGTCAATAAAATAATATTAATTTGAAGTATCACTTAAAATCAACTACCTCAATTAAGCAGAACACCCTTGATTGTGTTGAAGTGCTGTCCAATTGTGGGTCACTACAAACTATCTATGATTGTGTCGTTGAATTGAAATTTATTTGAAAAAGTGCTGAAATTTTATGTCAATAGTAAATGAAATGAAGCGACAAATCCTTTTCATAACTCAAACCTATAATAAAAGTTGGATTTTGTTTTTTGGTTAATCCAAAAATAAATAATAAGTTATTTTGCTTTCACTAAACTATAAGTAAACTCATGAAAAAAGCCAATAAAATATATTAGCTTTATGTGAAGTATCTAATCTTGTTTAGTTTACTTGGTTTTGCAAATTGATAAACTATAGGGAAAAAATTGTTTCAATTGTTATGTAAATATTTGTCTAAACAAATGTGAAAACGATTCATATTTCAAATCAGTTTCTCAATGAGTAGACAATTACTCGAGGAATGAGTCGATTAAGAGTTCAATTGTGTGATTGAAAATCAAATCGTTTAGAAATGTCTTCAAAATCTTGAGTAAAAATATTTTGAATTGAATTTATTTTTGAGGTGCGGCTAATTTTTGGTAAACTAAATTATTTATTTGCTCTAGCTAAAACAATTTGCGGAGAGGCCGGAGCAGTGCCCACAGCCACTGATTGACGGTCGGGTTTCGGTGTCGTTGTTTTTAATACCTTATTATACAATGATTTCTCAAAATTAAAGATGAATTTCAAGGAATTTGTCAAAACAATGATAATGATTAACTGTAATTATGGTCATTTTAATTGAACACAAGTGACACAATTCCGTATGACTCGACTCTATAAGTATGTAATCAGAGATGGCCTGCAATGAAATCATAACTGCATTTCGTTATTAGATTAGACTTTCATAGACTATAACTGTTTTATCTTAATATGAGTTCAAATAATAAGGACTGTAAGCACTGTAAGGACTAACCCATTATTTTCAACTATTATTACATAAATTTTTCTTCAAATGTGTTGACTCTTAAACTTATGAAAATATGAACTGAAAATGAAAGAAAGTGAAGGGAAAGCGTGTGTATAACACAATTATCTCAGTTCT
>JAQFXL010000183.1:0-28156 GCA_034693445.1 Edwardzetes edwardsi | reverse complement strand
ATTCGGTATTATATATATTGATTAAAAATAGCTTCGGTTTACTTAATTACCAAGCACATTTCACAACAATTATGTTCCTTTGAAAACTATGAAAGGATAGAACGAAAATAATTTCAATAAAAATGATTTCAATCAGATTTATGTTATAAATCAAAATTAATAATTTGTCGAAATATCAGAAGAAAATGTCAAAAAAATAAGTTATCCATTAATCAAATTCTCTATAAATAAAACTTTGAGAATATCTCACAATTTTAAGTGAATTCCAAAAAAATGCTAAAAAATGGCATAAAAGCTGATTAATCATTCAATTTATAGTTGAATCACTTTGAATATTTTGAATAAGAAAATAGATGTGATTGCTAATATTTATCGAATCCATTGATTATAAGAGCAATATTGTGCTGTTAATGATTTTAGAGGTGGCCTTCAATAGAGACCTTATTTATAATTAATCTGACAAACAATTAATAATTCAAATACTTTTACAAATTAATTGCATTCGTTTCAGTCGATAGACATTCGCCAGAGTTTGACGTCAATGCGAAACGAATTTATATCAGCCGACAAAATATTGATACACAGAAACCCATTTTTGTGGCAAAAGCTCATGACTTGGATCTAAAGACAACTTGTGATCAGAAAAAGAAAGATTGCATTTGTGCTGACATTGTATACGAATTAAAAGAATTGAATTTAAACCAAAAATTATTTAAAATCGATTCTAAATCAGGAGAATTGTATTTAAGAGATGTCGACAAAGCAGTCAATGATTTCAGATATGAGGCACTGATTAGAGCCAAATCTGCTTTCAATAAAACTAATACAAAAGTATCGGAATTACATTTAACTCTAATAATTCAAAACCAATTGAATAGAATTAGAAGAGAGACCAAAGAGGATACCCCTCTTATGAACACGAATAAAGAACCCCTCAACCGACAAATCACTAATTTTCAAACGACATTCAGTCTGAAGACACTTTCGGGAGATCCCAACTCATTGATTGTTGGAAACACCATTCAATATCGATTGGATGTGTCTCTGCCCCGAACAAGTGGTCTCGACTTATTGATTGAAATGTACACTAAAGACGTTATAAATGAAAATTTTTTGCCGGCACTCACTCTCTTCAACATATCTGTGAGCAACAAAGTGGCCGGAATCGGATTTTTGACGAATGGAGCGCCGCCTAAACCAAAATTACTTTTAAATAAAATCAATAATAATTTGGTGAGTTTTGCACTCAAAAGGAAATACATTTTTGATTGATTTGAATATTATGTGGAAAGTATGACCACGTTATTCTTGATTTCGGAACCGTTGCAAACAATGGCGCCGACGGTAATAGATTCTCAATTTTCTTCTCCGTGGCTTTGGTTCGAAAGGTCAATATGACTGCTGGGAGCAAACATTTCATCACAATCGGTGCTGAATATAATCAGGGCTCATATGTATGGGTCGGTGTCTCTCAAGTGACGGCAGAAATTTTACCCCCTGTAAGTCATTTGGAAGACAAATAAATGAAAGTATTAATTATTTAATTAGAATGTACCAGATACAGAATTTTACTGTATTTTAAAGATAAAGAAAATGGCTGGCTCGATTTTTCTAATTAATACATTTGAATTTATCAAAGATGAATGTTTACCTAGACTTCATGAATTTCATCAGTCATTTATGCATTGTGGTTCTAAATATATGACCATGCAAATATTAGGTGTCAAAATATTGGCTGAAATTGAAAATATTTTGCATGATCAATAGAGGGATACAATTGTATAATAAAAAAGAAAAAATTCATACTATCTTTACCCAAATTTATTTGGCAAGGTGAAATTTTGGCCTATGTTTAGAATTTTTTTTCGATTGACCATGATTATCAATCAAACTATAACTCCCTTGTCAAAGATAATTGATCAATTAAATGAAATTGATAAAATGCTAGATTTATCAATGCTTCCTTGCAAATGAAATTTGAATAAGTTTTTTAAAGTTATCAGGTTTAAAATACTTTTAATTCGTCTATTGTCCCGATTTTTTGCCAGCCGTAAAAGTTTATTTTGACTGTAAATATGCTTTCAAATTTTCATCTGTCAGGATAAATTTAAGATACAACAACATATCTTGGAGACCATTATAATTATAAATAATCACTGAGACTAATCAGATCTTTGATTTCAATCGGACCAAGTTTTTATTTTCAAAACTTCGATAATTAACAATTATGATACAATTGAAGTAGGCCTAGTTGGGACAGCCATATTTCCGAAATCCTTTTGAATATTTTCATTTAATCAAGAGTTAGACGATATGATGTATTTTAGTGCTCATCAAATATCGACTTAAATTTTAGTTCCTTTTTCTTCAAAATATATGATATTCTCTAAAATGTTTGACTTCAGAGCGAAGATTTAAGTTTAGCAGAGGTTGACGTAAAAGGCAGTCAAACGATAGCACTGGACAGTGGCAGTACTTTCACGGCTGAAGCACTTTTAGAATTTCGTTCCGATGATGTTGTGTTTGAAATGTGGGGGCCGTCACACGCCTATGAACCCGACAATGTTATAGCAATGGGACAGATAGGAGTCAATCATTTCGGAGACAATTACCCAACGATTCCAAACCAACCACAACACTATTTGACGAAAAGATATGAGAGTCAGTCCCGTCTCTCATTTCAAAAGGCAATCCTCAATATGGGTTTAGTCACTAATATCGGCGAAAAATTGGGTCGGGCTTCAGCCGATTCGAATAATAAACTCACCTTTTCTTTCACCATTTTCGCTATCAATTATGAAGAGAACGTCGGAAAGTCTGTTCCCATTAATATGCAGTTAATAATAGGAAAGAAAACTGTTTGGACTCAATCTCTTAACATTCAAATTACTGAAAGAAAGAGCGAGAAAATGATCGCTCGGATGTTGACATCGACTGCTAATTACAATCCATTGACTGGTTTTCAGGGAAGTCTGACTTCAATCACAATTTTTACAGAATTCAGTGAATCCAAAACTTTTATCGAGTTTTCGGTTGCCCTGGAAGTACCCACAGCTCGGAAACTAACACTTCTAGAGCCTTGTTCTGCAAGATTTGTGAAGGAATTGACGGGTATTAACATACCTTATGTAGAGTCCAAACAAATCAAACCCATAGTTGAGGGAAATCAGTATGTCTTCAATTTTGGTAGAATTCAAATGATTAAACAGCGCTCGCCCTCCAAGAAGGAGGACAACACTTTAGTCACAGAAGTGATATTGAAAATTGCTTTTCACGAGGAAAACATCGAAGGTATTGATTGAATCTTCCAATAAAAGCACTCAAATTGATTGTCATATAATTGATTCGCAGGAAAGACTCTTTCAGCTAATGTTAAGGTCATCAGTGGCTCGAAATCTATTAAAGTAAAAGCCGAAGAAATCAAAATAATTGCCGAAACGAAGTCAACTCTACCAGAGATAAGCGCTAAGAAAGCTGTCCCGTGGGATGAGTTATATATTGACGGAGGAATGTCTGTAAACATTGATATGCAATTACCGATTGGCGCTGCCTATGAGGACGTCAAACTAGAAGTACACGGATTTAATGGCACAGCACTAGTTTTGCCCGAATTGAATATTTGCAGACTGGAAGTGACACGAGTCGGACATTCAATTCCCTGTTCGTGTGTCGCAACCGATAATATTAATAAAAACAAAGTCTCGTACGAAAGGCTTACAAACAAAAACACCACTTTTAATGACTACTCATTCGTAAGTTTGAATGACATATCAGTACAGTCGACCCCTTCTCCAGAATCTGACCGCAATTTTAATCTCAATTTTGTGGCCACTATTGTCGATGGAAATGATTTTCAAACAGAAAATGATTATCCATTTTATGTCGGCCTCTCAATTGGTGCCAAACAAATTTGGTCCACAAATATGAGTTTCCCGATAAGAATAGAAGCGCCGCCGGACATGCCATCAGACAAAATACCAAATCTGGTAACATATTTAAAAGACAACTCACCCATAAATTCTGGTTATACTACAGAAGCAATCATAAGATTGGAAACTCCTCCGCAGTCGGTAACCAATTACTCATTAGAAGTATTGAGTTTTGACGACGAAGTTTCCATTTGTGGCCTTTGGATCAGTCACGTGGGACGGAATATGCCATGTCTTGACTCTAACACCAAAGCCTATTACGAAACGAAAGCTATTGGAGAGAATAGCAAAGCTGTGATGGACTTCAGAATTGTTGCCAACATTGGACCCAATTATCTTTTGTCTCCAAAAGACGAAAAGTACGCAAATACTATAGAATTCACTGCAATGGTTAGAGTGAAGGGAACGGCGAAAGACAACAAATTCATTACAATTGTTGCAAAATATGGACAAAATTCGTTGTCGATTAAGAATAGATTAGAAATATCGGTCACTAAAAGCTCTGTTAAAACTAAGGGAGACTTTAGACCCCCAAAAGTATTCACTTTCGACACAACTGATGGCTCAAGAATTGCAGGAATTGGCGCTTCAGTCTTATTGGCCTATAATATTGAGTTGGAACCAAATAGTCAGATCCCTATACGAACTGAACTGATTAATGGCAAAGGCTTTGAGATATGCGACGCCGGAATCATCAAAATCGGGTCAAATTATCCCTGTTTTTCACCTTTCGATTTGAAGAAAAGTAATTCAGTCTTTGATTTGGGCATTATTTGCAACACATTTCTTGATAGAGAAGATAACAATGAGAACAACGTTATACTCGGGGTTGTCGTTAGATTTGATGACAGTTTGAAAGAAGGACTGATATTAAAGCTCGCCGGACAGGGATTTATAGGGAATTCCTCAATTGGAAAGCGACAGACTATTGATTTAGTAGTGAATCGTGAGGTCGAACAGAAATTGTCGAAAATTATTGAACCGAAAATAGTGCCCAAAAGTGTGACTCCTTTTATGACAAAGATTAGGGATAAGGTTTGGATTGCTTTCAATCTAACGATTCCTCCGCATTCCACTGTCAGAGTCAGATTAGAAGCAAAGGGTTCGCTTGAAGACAACAGAGCCATAATCACTGTCAATGGTTTGAGAATCACGTCTGGTGGTACTAATATTGCCTGTCCTCTTTACAACGCCAATCCCGAGTTTCATTTGAGCTCAAGTGTTGGGAATAGCCAACAAGACATCGTTAGCGCCGACTTAGGATATCTGTCTAACTTTGGTTTTAGTCACGCTTTCGGTAATGCAATGCCCGGAGACGACGATATAACGATTGAAGTGTTGGCTCAGTTTACTGACCACCCAATGACTGATGAAAACTCTGATCACACCATCAAAATGACAGCGATTTTAGGCAATGACTCAAATGCTGAGAAAATTAGTGCCGCAAAATATATGCGAGTTTTAAGGAGTCATTCCGAGCGACCCCTCATTGAAACTGAAATTTCCATAAATAGTCACAAAGTTTTTGATAGAAATGAAATAATTGAAGCGATGGCTGTAATCAAACATTCAAACAACTCAAGTGGAGAACCGGCTAATCCATCGCTCAGACTCTTCCTTCCTCCTTTTATACAGTTTGGGAAAATCATTTCCTTCAATACTAGAGATAAACCCATTGTTCAAAACAATACTCTTGGCTCTTCTATTGATATTATGGTAAGAAAGGTTTATTTTAACATTGAAAAGAAGAAAATGAATTAATAGTCTATTCTTTGTTACATTTGTACAAGTTTGTTTTAATTTTGAAATTCAATGTTTTATTTGATTTCAGTTACAATGGATTTTATTTCCCGATGTATTTGTAATAAACTTCACTTTGATTGTGGACCCGGAAAATAAACGCGGATATGGAAAGAACGAGACTATAATATCTACTCCTTATCGAGTAATTTGTGAGCACTTCCGAGTATCGATATCTTCAAAGTTTCCGTGCAGTCCATTCAATGACTTCACATTCAAGGCTAAGAGTTCTGGTAAACAAAACAAATTATCAAAACTATTGATTTTACCAAAAAATCAAATGATTTAAAATTTATTTAGCGTTAGATTTGAAGCTTTTGATAGAGTTTTTCATTTATAAGAACTTCGATAATAAAAAGACTTTTCTTACGAAAAATAGTCTTCTATTCGGCAATAATTCATTTGAGAGTCACTTTCCTAACCATTAATTTTTATATTTATTATTTAGTCATAAATATTGATCACAAAAGCAATTTTGTTTTGAAGATTTATGACTTAAAATAACAAAATTTTTAGACTATTAGAGAATATTTTATTCATTTTTTATTATTTGTGATATTTTTGGGCACAAAGAGTGCGACAATGCGTTAGGAATGGCTAACGGACTCATAAAAGACTGTCAAATAAGTGGTTCGTCGGCAGTTAGTCCCAACTATGCGCCGCATTTGTCTCGTTATAACTCAGCCAACTATTGGGCGCCGTCTCCCCGATTCTGGCACCAGAAACAGTATCTTCACATTGACTTCTTAAAGAAGACTCGCGTAACCAGAGTTGTGATCCAGTCATTGAGAGGCACCAGAAAAGTATTATCATATTCTTTGAAAGCCAGTGATAACAACAAGATTTGGACAAATGTTAATAACGTGTCATATTTGAGTTACAACGACGGGTCAGCGCAGGATATGATCGCTCAGCCACAAGAAGCGCGATACTATCGATTTTTCATTGAAGAAGCTTCAGATGCCAGCCGTGAAAATGATCTCTACGTCGCCGTCAGACTTGAGTTCTTTGGATGTTATTTGGATTCTGACGACACTTCGAGTAATTGAACTCTTATTCTAATATATTCTCATTTATGTTAATTACTTAATCTTTTCATCAGACATGACCTGTCAGAGCAGTGAGAATAGACCGAAGACCTGGTATTCTGATGACAGTCAACGACCAAACCGTCACTTTTCTGCTGATCTCTACACTAATGTTATATATTTCTGTGACTCGACATCTGATATGAAGTAAATCTATTGTGAATTTCTGTCAATAAAAAATGACCCAATTTTTTGATTTTAGTCAACAGGTCTGTTATTATTCCAATTCTGGAGGAAGTACTTGGAACATAATCGGCCGATCGATCGACAGTATTGAAGGCTATGAGCTCTCGACGGCAAAAGTGTTTGCATTAGATTATGACAGACCCGCTTATCTCAGTTCAAGAGATGGCATTCGATGGACACCCGAATCATTTGATGCCTTCAACCAAACGGTATCGCATCCAAAATTCCAACAAAAAGTTATCGTTCCCGCCCTTCACAAAGAGGGTCTCAGGAGAATGAACTTGAAAGTTGGCAGTTGGAAAGGTTAGTATTTTTAAGACATTTTGACAGAGATTCAGAATTTGTCTGCAATTCATTGTAATTTTCGTTATTATCAATTGAACAGCACTTTACGACGGCTTATACTTTGAGGACAATAATGTACCGAAAGCCTATTGGAACAAATGCTGTAACATTTGAAACATGTCTTCAGACAATCACTTGATTTTAATTCACAAAAACTTTATTATATTTCAAACGGAGTGTTAAAAATGTTTTAAGAAAACAACAAAATTAGAGCTCCTTTTCATTGGTATTAAGAATATTCTGTATATTGTTTATAAAATAAAACTTATTTTTATTGTTATTTTGCAAAGAATTCTACGTTTAATCAAATGTTTTATTTCTTATTTCATTCGTTATATAAATTCTATAAATTATTTTCATTAATGTATTAACGGTTTTGTCGATTAAATAAATTTAAAGCATTTATCAAATAAAAGATTATTTTTGTTAGTAATTTAATTTCAAAATATTGTAATTAAAACATTGATTTAAAAAATGTGAATTTCATTAATATGTTGTTTATGAAGTGGTTTGAATGTCTTTCCTTCAAGAAATACAGACTCTGAGATGTACTAAACCTTTATTTTCTTTTCTGTTCTCTTATCTAATGCCTTGTTTTCATTGACTTTCATTGACTTGATTTCCGTTTTTGTATTTTCAGAAATAGTTTGCTTTTTATCTGAAATCAATTATTATATAAAAATTGAATTGAATTCAGTCCTTGAATTCATACCACTATTGATCTTAGTTTTGCTACTTAAGGAAACCCCTTTGGAAGCAAAACACCCGCAATAAGACATTATTATTATAATTAATAGGATAACCAATGCAAACAGTATGAAAGCACCCAAAACAAACGCCAAGAGCTCCCAAAAATGATTGTCTATTTGCTTGGATATTGAATGAATTGAAGTCTTCATATTGAATAAATACATTTGCTTTTATCGCATCTATTGCTTCAATTATTTGCACAAAAGTGTTGTCGAAGAGATCCAAACAATAATCAAATTAATGGATCGTTTTAATCAATAACTCTTTGAAAGATTAAAGACATTCAAAAATCAATTGTTTTGAATTCACGAACAAAACAATTGACAAAAATAAAACTCAAACTCCTTTTGGAAACAAAACCATAAAATCATGAAATAATTAAATATTGATTAACATTAGCGTCAAAATGATTTTATATTAATATTTATTTGATTTTCTTTTTTTTTCATTTGAAATACTTTGGATTAAATTCCCACAAAATTTAAAATAAAACTAAAATCTTGTTATAAAAATGTTTGAATGCATTTATTTAAATAATAAAATGATTATTTCAAATAACAAAATACTTTATTTGATTTTTTTGATCAATTAAAATGTTTTTCAGTCTTCAAAGGAATACAAGAATTGATAAATAAAAACGACGAAAGAGTGATAACAAACAAGAATTAAAAAATGATTGAAAAGACAAGATTTGTTGGAAAGAAGACAAAAATGAACCGAAAATGAGGTCAAACCATGAAAACAATCTGAAAATTGAATTGTATTTCAATCTATTAGTCAATGATTGTTAATGTCTTTGAGTGGAGAACACAAATAACTCGAATGTAAGTTATGTTTGAATGTATGAACACATCTGTAAGACTTAATGACAATTATATCAATGAATGAATGAATGAACGATCAATCGTTTGACTCTTTCTTTCTTTAGATTTAATTCAGTCATTGTTTTTAAGGCTCGAAGTTTTAAATGAAATTTTAAGCTCAAAAGTGTTTGAAAAATAAATATTAATTATAAACTTTTAATATTGATTTACAAATATTACTCTCTATATGGTTAGGATAAACCATGGTGCAATCAGACATGTAGGGTCACATTTAGAATTCATCGTGTACATTGTATGGTATGGTAAGGTAACAAAAAATATCCTATCACAATCCAATGGAAAATGTTTCATGTTAATTTGTTAGACAGCGTTTAGGTCAAAATTAAATTAATAAGATTTATTATTTTGTTTATATATGTGAAAGGTATTTAAAGGTATTTAAAGGTATTTAAAGGTATTTAAAGGTATTTACTTGAAGTTCAAATAAATTTTATATAGTTTATGACCTGATTTAAGGCTGCAATCAAATTACAATTCGAGTCTAAATTACTTTAAACATGACTTATGGGAACCGTTAAAAAGTTTCCACTTTTGTTGTTATTATGATTGGGCTGTTCCTTACGGGTTGGCGACGAACAGAGCGAAGTAACGGTCAGCATCGATGGGGAACGACATGAGCCTTTTGGCAGCTCCAATAGATTTGTACAGGAGGATGAATATTTCGGTTTCTGTTGATCCGAGTCATGTTGAGCATTACGCCTCATAGATGAGCTCGTGTTAAAACTAGTACTCGTCCGACGCACAGAACCATTGCTGTAGGCCGAACCCGATCGGTGTAATTTAAAAGAATTGGCGTTTCCAGACATAATGGCTGAGTAGGTGAGTTCCGGAATCGGGTGATTTTTACAACATGGTATACATCGACCGAAAGTATCCTTAAAAGCAATTCTGAACTTTCGGGACATCAACTGATAAAGAATGGGATTAATGGTCGCACTTAAATAGTAGGTGACTCCCGATATATAAGTGAGAATAGTGTAAACATCAATGATTAGAGGCGTCCGAACGCTATTCCTCACAATATTTACGGCCAAAACTCTCTGAGCGTGAAATGGAGAGTAACAGAAGACGAAGGATATGACGACCGCCACTAAAACGGATTAAAAAAAGAAATATTGAGTTCACAGCACATAATATATAGAAAACTGTTATATAAAGAAAATTAATTGAATTCTATTGAAATAGTAGTGAAACTCATTTATAGAGAGAATCAAAATCTTTGTGCGAAAACATTTTGACCAAAACTATAATCATTTTTTGTGAAAATTGCTTTCAAAAGTCTTTTCCCGAAATAATAATTACTGAAACCATTTTCATCTAATGCTATATTAAGGTCCTCTGAGAAGCAGTGATGGTCAGAGGAAGTCAGTACTACAATCACCCATTTATTATGTAACTGTTAATCTCTTGAAACGTATCGGTGAAACCCTCTTTCATAGGTTGAGAAGTAAATCTTCAAGAATACTTGATTTCTAAATGAGCATGGTCTCTAATTTGTTTCTTTTACATATGTTGACATAAATTCGGTGAATTTTCTATCAAAGGGCAAAAGCATTGATGTATTAAGAGTTGAAGAATCCGTTCATTCATTGCTTGTGTTGTCTCTCGGGATCACAATTTGTCCCCTTATTCACGGCGTTTGGCTTTCATTCACTCTTTAGGTTTCTATCCTTTTATTATTCGGAGAAAACAAATATTACACAAACTGTTCAGAAGTTACTCCAACTTTTGCAACGACTATACAATCCTTAGTTAAGTAACTCTATTATAAATGAAAGTCAAATAAAAAGGTTTGACACTTCATGTCTAGGGTCACACAGGGGTAACATTACCCAATCACAAAATCCAATCAATTCTTTAGTGACAAAACTAACTTTATTTTCATCCAAGACGTTTCGATAAAAAACTTGATGAGATTTATAATTTGCTTATATCAGTGATAAATTGAATGAACCAACATGTTCATCTCATAGAATTGCCAAAACAAATGAATTTTTAGAAAAATGTTGCATCAATCTATGAATTGTTTAACATGTTGATATTCTACTTTTGATTCTATACCTGATCCTTCTGTAAGATGATATTGAAGTGCAAGTAAAAAAAATAAGTTAACTCATCGGTTATATCGTTGAGAATGAGTTAATATTGAATCCCAATCGAAACATAAAAGAGAAAACAGCGAATCTGAGTGTTATAATAGTGAGGGTTATAGTAAGGGTTTGTCCCATTTATTGTCAATTGCTTTTTATCGGTGGTAAGCAGTGATCGCATAACACATTTGCAGCTCTAAAATGGCCTCATTTACTGCCGACAACAGCATTACTTATTTCCCATTCCTAACATTATCACTAAAATCGTTGGTTAAATAACTTCATAAAACTTATTGAAATGTTTTTATATCACAATCACATTGAAAACTATGTAAATCCAAATGTCACTAATCCTGTGCATAACCACTGGAAATGTCTTAACCCTAGAACTACCACCTTGAAGTAATACTCCACAAGCGTTAAATAATGATCAATTATATTGAAATACTAATGATTTGATTGACCTTTGACCTTTTTCGACTTTCATTGTATATTTGTGCTTTACATAAAATTATTAAAAAATTTCAAATAAATTGGCTCTTCTATAATTAATCACATAATATGTGAGGTCAGGTCATAACTTTTGAAGCAAGAGTTTATGTATACAAACATTTGTTGGTAAAAATGAATTCTATCGAAGAAGAATCGGTCATCTGTCAGATCAAGATATCAAAAGTCATTGATTTTTGTTACTTGATGTATTTTTGATAACCTTTTCACAAAATGATAAGTTTTGCTTGATTATTTTTTCATAACTAACCAGTTAAATATCATGTGGAGTGTTACTGTTTGTTGTAGTTCACGTATAAATTTGTGCGACAAAGCGAGGGTTAATTCGCTATTATTTTTTTAAATACGCGAAAAATCGCATTTATTTCATGGTTTCAATGAATGTCCAAATAAAGTAACAAATTGAAGAATTCACGCAATACTTGTATTTTCAAAACACCTCAATTATCGTTGCCAGGAGATTTGAGCTAGGAATTATCTCTAAATGATCGATTTTTATATTTGAAATATGTCTGCAAGGGAAAAAAAGGTTTTTAATGAAAGGTAAAACATTTCAAAAAGAAAATTTTGAAAATACATAATACTTTTGCCATAAAATCAAATGATAGACAAATTGAAAGAATAGAAAAATGCTTTGTTTTCTCTGATAATCAAAAACATGAAAACAAATAATCATTTATTTAATAAAATGTGTAAATATGAGTCTCTCGACAAATGTTTTAAATTTCAAACCAAACTCTAGATTTAAAAATGTATAGATTCTGAATAAAATTTACAAAACATTAAAAAATGGAGAATATATTTGAAAAATAAGCAGTGATTTACTGAAGTGTTAATACAATTCAGCAAAAAAAGTGATAATTTTCTACAAATATAACTTCGATTCACAAAATATATTTCAATTCATATATAAATCCTAATATAGACTCAAAAAATTGTGAGTTTTGAATAAAATTAATTCAAATGATTTCTACAGAATATAAACTTCAAGATAAGAAACTTGATTATTCAAAAATCTCGAAATTACAATCTGTCAACTTTTTGTTTAAATCAGTATTTTTGAATTATGAAAAGATAGATTTCCAAAAATTTCTCCCTTCAGATTTTTAACCTTGGTTATCTTGTTTTAAAATTTCAATTTAAAATATTTATTGACTAAATGTAATTTGAATTCTTTTCAAAATTTCGGACCAAAAACAGAACGTATTCTGAATTTCTAAGCAATTTCTCAAAAAGAGTTAAGCCTTAATATCAATGTTAATTAGGTGTAGGCTCAGGGCTATTTCAACACTCATAAGTTATGAGTCATAACTACATACGAAAGTTTGCAGTTATAGTCTTCAAATATGTTTTAATTAAGTACTAATCAACAAAAGAGGGATTACCACTCGTATACAAACTTGGTTTTCCGTAAATCCAGGTTTTATTTTGAGCAAAAGTTATGACTTGTATCTGGATCTAGTTTAGTTGAACAAGGCACCATCTAATTAAAAATGGCTAGAATATTGCCTTAATTCAAAATGATGAAAAAATTCATAGCTTATGTAATAAACACAATGATATGAAACTATTTTCAATGGATTCGTTCGAAATTTTATATCAATTATTTCGTTTGAAGTAATGAACAGATTTTTATTTGAAGAAACACTTTTTAATTTATTTTTAATACAACTTTCAATTTTTCGCTCCAATAAAGCGGTCAAAAGGGAAACAAAATGATTATATAAATTAACTATTTATCTGTTTGTCATTAATTAATGCCATTAATGGTGTCATCAATTCATTAGTGATAATCGATTGCAACTAAACTTTCGATTAAACCACTATTTTTAGAACAATTGAATTGCATTTTCACTATATTTTGTAGTCATTAATAATTAAATTTTCAAAATCCATGAATAATTATCTTGTTAAAAAAAGAGAGAAAAAGGAAATGTGTTAATGAAAATGTTAATTTCGAACCCTTTGCGGAACAGAATAACTAAATTATAGCATTTTATATGATAATGAATAGTACTGTCATTTTGAAAGCAAATTTTCAAAATAATAATAAAATTTCAAAAGAAGAGTCAGACACAGACACAGACAAGTCGTGAATTTCAGAGGACTGCAAACAAAATTAAATTTAGACTAAAATGGATTCTTTAGAAAAAGACCATAACTTTTATGTGAATAAAATTTCTATATTGAAAGCGACGGATAAGTCGCCAAAACTTTAAATAAGATTAGATTTGTAGACAACGAAAACAAAGTGAATCAAATCGATGCAAATTTCAGTCATTTCAGTCATTCAAATAATGTTTCACTTATTCGTCACAAAAATGACATAATTTTGTTGCAAGACACTATTTTTTATTCCTATCTTTTGACTTATCCTTTGCTGACCATAAGGTTATGCGAATTCCAAAAATAGTATTTATGTTACAATTTTGTTATAATTTGAAAGCAAAAAAATCAAAACCCTATCCGAGGGAACAGTGTTTACGACAAGTGCTTAATTCAATTTAATTTTCTGCTCTCAAGGATCAGCTTTGAGATAATAGTTGGAAAAGAGAGTCGACTAATGGTGAGGACAAATTGTAAGGCCATGCGATGAATGATAGCTCTCGACATCACATTCCAGTCCTTTAATGTGAACCAAAGACACAATGAAAACAAATTGAATACATTATTATATAAGTAATGGATTAAAAACTTAATGAGCTTTTTGTGGAATAATTTAACAAAAACTAAGTCTAAACCAATGAAAACATAAAATAGGAGTTTATATTGTTTTGCATGTCTTTCAGATGAAGTCTGGAAATACTGGAGGAGGTATTGGAAGAGGCTTTTGTTTCAACTCAACTTAACAACTAATCGATCAAAAATGAAGTAAATATAACACAAATGTTAGTCAATAAAGTGCTTCAATGAGTTGTAAAACAGACTATAAAAAAAGAAATCTCATTCAATGAGACGATAGAAAAACCCAAATATTTAAGAGTTATTGAAAACATAAACATTCAATTATGTTATTTATCATTCAAAAGCAAATATTATTAGTTTGTTCAAGAACATTTACAACAAATAAATTAAAGAATTTGTGTCTACTAAACAAACATTGTATACATTTCTTATAGTTTCATATATATCAGTATTTAGGTAAATATGACCCAATATTTCATGTATTTCATGCGTTTCATCGATTTGGGATTGTTTCGAGTCAAACGAGCAAGAATATTCTGCGATTCATTCCGTATTTCATTTGAGTAATATTTGTCAGTTGTTGGAGAAATGGATGCATTAAGACTCAAAATCTCTTACGGCGAACATTTTTTTGATTGTTTAGTCTTTTTTGAGTTGTTTTACATATCAGTAAAACACTTTACATTCGGAAACATTTTTGCATTAAGACTTCAGTTGTGTTATCGAAGGATTTACAGTTAAAATGGGGTTAAAACCTAATGTATTGATTTCTTTTGACTTCAATTTGTTTAACTTTTAAAATTTTTCACAAAAGTTTTTGTTCAAATATAACTTATATAAGTTATTTGAGTAAGCCATTTTATTATTTGAAGTATTGGGTAATAATAAAGAAGCCGATTGTCTCACAGTAACTGCCTTTTCATGTATTTTAGATTTAAATCTTGAAATATTTGAAAACAAATAAGTTTTTTGTTTTATCGCAAAAGCTTTAAATCAAAATCAAAAATTGATTTCTTTTAATAAAAGACTATTTATTTTTATAATCTTAAAATCGAATTCAAAGTGAAATTCACTAGGGTATATTTTATTCCTTATATTTCACTCTTATTCTCATATTTGATGCCTTTATTTATGTGATTTTGGGTCTAAACTAAAAACAATTTCATGTGATTTATAGAAATTGATTGAAATGATTGACTGATTTAATGAGTTGTCTTCAACTCTTTATTGGCAAAGGATTAGCAGATGGTATCAAACTTGACATAATGTCAGAGCAAACTTTCGCAGAGGGTTATGTGGGGATCGACACGAAACAGAGTCGCCACTCATTAATTTGCAATCAATTTAAATGTCTACAGAATAAGAGGGTCGGAATGTCGGCCCATATATTTGAGTATATATTTAGTTTTGAAGACTACCCCATATTCTTCATAAACTTGAACTCAATAGTTGAAGGCTCTGTTTAACTCTGATTTATGGGACCCTCTCTTCATATTTGATGTCTGATATTTGAAGATTTGAAAGAATTATAATTTGTTTGCTTTACTTCTTTCAGAAATAAGTTTCTCATTATTTTAAAGAAATGCTAAAACTCTTTTTGAGTGAATAAAAACTCAATTTTTTGACTCAAATATATCACAGTTTTGATACATAACACGAAATATCCAACAAATATTAGAATAAAAAATATGTAAAAAATCGAGCATGCATCTTCTTAAAGAAATTTTTCGTAAAAATCCCAAATGTCTGTCAAATGATGTGAGAAATAAATTGTAAAGAAATGAAAACGAAAATTAAATTTAGAAAAAAAGAAATGAATTTGAAATTTGAATATTCGATATCACAAAAAACTGGATGAATTAACTAATGATCTGGTTAACCAGAAATAAGCATCAACAGCAAAAATTGTAACAAGATAATTTCTCGTTGATGTGGAAATAATATTCTAGGAAATTGAATTTAAACAACAAAATGAAAATTTAATCAACACTTCCTGAAATAAATGAGTGTTTAGAGTATTTCAATAAAATTAATTGTATTTCAAAGCGAATATAAATTGGTTTAATGGCCATAATATTAAACAATTCAAACAAATATCTTCTCGATAAAAGTCTTGAATATTTTATTGAGTTTCGTAGCGAAAAGTTTAATAAAAAAAGAAACATTGATTTTAGGAGAAATCCTTTAACTGGTTTTCATAGTCAAAAAATGTCATTATCCCTCTGAAGACCTCATCTATCAAGTGTTGCGATGACGCCATTGTACTGAAGATAATATATTTAAATGACGCTAATATGCAGACAAACGCTGAGCGAAAATGTCTTTATAGGTTTAGAATAGAATCTTAAATGACTTCATCTATTTTGGAGGCAATGGATTTGAAAACTAGAGAATCCATACTATAATCAAATGACAACATTATATCAAAATATTATGAAAATTGTTGAACTCTTCGTGTAAATTGAAAGTGTTTCTTATATTAACAACGTCATTTATCAGCTTATATTAACTATCAAAGCTCGAGTTGAAAATATATTGCTCTATTTAATATTAAATCTTGGATAAGTCATTTAAGAAAATTGCCGATAATTTCAAAGCTTTCTTATATTTCCATTAAGTGCTTTAAATTATCCAGGAGCTAAATATGAAACTCTTTGAAATGACTCAAATTAAAAAAAATGTTTCATTTCTTAATACTTGAAATCAATAATTATTTTTTGACAAATGTTGAGATCATAAGAAAAGTCTTCATTAAGGGATTGACTCTAATGTGAGTGAAATTAGAGAATCGTTTCGTTCACTTAATAGTCGAAAGAAAAAACAGTAAATACTTTTTAGACATTATTTACAGAACTTAATGAACAAAAAATATGTCAAAACATAAATACAGTCATATTAACTGTTGTTTAAGTTTTTCTGTATAGGTTTGCGAAAGGTCGGAATCTTTAGGGAAGGGGGTCTGGGAAGTGATAAAGTCTATTAAATTCATAGAAAGTCTTACTCCGTAATGTGACGGCAGTTGAAAATTGTCTATATTTGTCGGAACAGCTGTTTTTTAACCAAAATTCAGTCTAAAATTAGTTTTTGAGACTAATTTCGGTTTAAAATATATAGTATAGTATTTAATGTTTATTTGCCGCTAAGATGGCATTTGTTAGGCCTTCTTGAACTGATATCCTCCCCTTTCATAACCTGGGTGTCAATATCAATTGTGTTAATTGTCGGAAATAACAAGAACAAATAACTTTAACTTAAATCTAAAACTTGATGAAAATAGAATTGAGTTTCATTTAGATCAATGATGTGCAAGGGGTTAACATTTTAAGAGTTTATTACATTGTTGAATCCAAGTTGTATAATAAAGATTTTAAGCGAAGGAAGCGCTACCTTAATAAAAGAAGCGCCAGTGGAAAAATTATGATATACAGGATTACCACCTTGGGCACCACTGAGTAGGTTATTATGCAATAAAACTCTATTCCTTCTCAATTTTAGAGGGTAAAAAATTGTAAAAAGTCAATGTTTGCTGATATTTCGCAATTGAATCACAGATTTTAATAATTATCAAAAAATTATATAATGCCTAGTTCAGTTTTCAAAATTTTCACTGAACTTACATTGGTCATTTGTTACTTAATTAAAATCTCGTTGAATTTGGACTTTACGCAAGAAATGTGTTAGATCAAGTGCCTTCAATCCCATATCTATTGAAGCAAAGTGTAAGTGCTTGAGAGAAATCCGACTTACTTTCAATTAAGCTCAGAATAAGTCCTCAAAAACTGATTCTTTGAAACGATTCCAGAAAAAGCTGAAGAATCTGCTCAGTGTTTGAGAGCAATGGAAATCTGAGTAAAGATAAGTTTGAAGGTTTGGTCGAATTAGACATACAAATGATTGGAAAAGAAAATTATTTATTTTTTACAATTAGTCCAATCCTTGAAATAATTAGTAAACAATTCACTAAATTATTCTATTTTTACTTCACTGACGAATATTTTTTTCTGACATAACTATCAAACTATTTGTGAAAAATTGCCAATAAATTGTCAAAATGAGTTCAAGTGTACAACGAATCGCTAAAGATATTGAAAATAGACCCAAAATGACATAATTTTGACGAAACAATTATTTATTAATTTTTAGAAAGAATTAGAAATCGTTTGACTATCAAACCAGACTATATTTTCCTAGATTATAACGACAATTATTTGTTGTGAATTATTTTAATTAGGATAATATGAGCCAAAAGTTGTGATGTCTTATCATATATTTTGAATCTGAATTTGGCTTTCATTGAAAAAATGATAAACTGATGTTTGACTCAAAGTATTTGCTCTGAAACTAAGGGTTAATCGAAAATCGATGCATTCCTTCACAATATTCTCGATTCTAACAAAATATTTAGGATTTCGACGAAACTATGAATAACTTGTGAACCAAAATAAAGTGATTTCTTTTCTCAATGTGTTATTTAATATGTTATTTGTATTACAAATTTCTTTACATAATTGAAAGATAAGTAAAGTGTTTGTAAGAGTCAATTAAAATGATCTTAAACTCAGTCGAAAACAACACCAGATACTACTCTAACAGTTGTTTTGATAGTTTTAGACTATTCTTAATTTACTTCAAAAATTAATATTCTCGAAAAATTCATGAATTAATTGTTTGTTTAGTTTATTATCACTTATGCTATTTAGAATAAATAAGCAGCTAGTAAAATTTCGATTTCAAATCTCAAATAAAATTTTAAAATCTAACCTAGTCAATCCGTTAATATACACTTCGTATAAAACAATTAGTAAAAGTTATTTAATTTCGTTAAGATGTTCTTTTTATGTTCTCATCTAAATATTTGATGGATACAATTGTTTTAAGCGATTGGCGAATCCAAGCGACTGATTGTCTTCTCAATCATTATATTGAGTGAATGAAAAGCAATTTGATTTCAAAATAACTTCAATTCCAATGTTGTTAGTGACTAAAGTTTATCCGATTTGATGTTATATTCATTATTGATAAACAATTCGTTGAATTAAATCAGTTTTCAGTAAAATTGTCAGTCAATTGTCTTTTAGTTCAAACAATTTCTGAAATTGAAAAAAGGTTTTAAGAATTTCGTTGTCATTAAAAAGGCATTAAAGAAAATATTTTCAATTTTTTCACTGAGTTCTGAGATTTGAGGAAAATTTCTTAAATTGCAAGACCTTTGAAACAAATAAATAACTATAAACTATAAATGTTTGTCTTATCTATAACTTGTTTGATAGCAGTGTTTAGAAGACAAAAGCGAATTACATATCTTTATAAGCGTTTAAATGGATGTTTGACATTATTTTAGATAAAATGATTGAACTCAACACAACTCAGCACTAAATTACACGACGAGAATAACTTCACGATTGTATGTTATACACAAATGATAGTACTTTTATGTCCGCTAACTTTTAAGCTATCAATTTATGGAAAGCCACCAAACCCTTGCATTTTTGTAGTCATTAAAAACATGAAATTTCAAAGAATAGCATAATTAAGAATTATTGCATCTACCTTAATTATTATCTAAAAGATAATTAAAGCGAATTAAATTTCATTTAAATTCAGTGATGGATATGATTTGGTTTTATTAGAACTACTCATTAATGTCTAGAATGACAATACCATAGCTCACATCGATTCCGGTTTCGACATTCCAACAATGGCATTTTAGTCAATGCAACACACAATTTACATATTGAATGAGGTCAATTTACCAAACCCTTTTCCGAATGATGTCAATTTAAATTTTCTTGCCAAAATCCACTACTGATTATTTAAGTTTCTAAATCTGATGTTCTTGAACAACTTCAATTGGAAATTATAATGAAAACTTTCAGAGTAATCATTATTGAGATCATAAAATAGATGAAAATATCAAACGAGATGTTCAGTTGAATACATGTACTCTAAGTCTAACTTAAAGTGCAGATAATTTTCTCAAATGTCAATCCGATTCTCTCCGAAACGGGCATTGATTCTGATTTCACTGTCAAAGCAGTAAATGTCTAAATATAGTGAAATGATTGCATAAACTGAAGCAAAAAGCATTTAATTAACTCATATTTCGTTTATGAGATGATTAAAATATATTTCACACTTCACTGCATTACATATAAAATTCGCTTATTTTGAAAATCAGCGAAATTTTTTTTGAGTTATGAAAATCTTCAAGTTATTGATTTTAACACTTTTAATCTCTTCTTTGAAAATTTAACTCAAAAACTGATGAATATTAGATTTTCAATGAGTAAGCATGAAGTGAGCAAGAAAATTTAATTACATCACAAACATTTTGGAAAATTTAATAATTCTTGTATTTTAAGATTATCTTTCAAATTAATTATGACATTAATTCAAAGATATATTTTTATTCAAATTTACTCGATTTAAGGCATTGAACAGTCGTGAAAGTTTGCATCGAACCCTTTCAAGAATGACTCGAACCTCATTAGTACGGTTCCAACAATACTCGAACCTTTTATGTAATAACTCGAACTTAGGCAGTGATTGTTGCCAGTTCCTGTGCCAGTTGCCAGGCAGTAAGTCAGCACGTTGTATTGTTGGAATCGCACTAATGAGGTTCGAGTCATTCTTGAAAGGGTTCAATGCAAACTTTCACGACTGTATTTATTAAGATTTTGTTTGCCACACATTTTAAGTCATATTTTTAGTGTTGGCAGAAAAGAAATCTTTTTTTTTTTTTGGAGAAATATTTATAGAAATTATTAAAATTAAGGATAAAGTTTCTCCATATGAGAGGTCCACATTAGAATTGAATAACGTGAACTTCTCATTGGATGCAATGATAAACGTTTTTTTCCATTGAATAACATGGACATCCCATTAGAAGAAATGATAAATCCTATTATTAAAATCTTTTGCATATTTGTAAACTTTTAAAACCAATGAAATTCAGTAATTTGAATTGTAAACCATTCTTCGAAATTTAAAAATTTTAAATACACTCGAATTTAATTTTAATCAACATTCTATACAATCAATTTTCCTTCATAATCAACGACTTCTAGATTCCAAATACACTTCAATAGACATTAACTTTGAAAATAGTTGCTTATAATCAACATTTGTTTCCTCTATAATCACCGCTATGTCTAGACTGCTCTAATGGAAGCGCTAAAACTACTTCGTTATAGTCAACAATAAATTCCACAAAACTGTTCAACTGAACTGAACAAAATTCAAAGAAAACTAACTCAAAGCTCATTCAAATCTCTTAAAGGGTGGAAAATAACTTATTATTTTTAATAAACCTAAAAAAATACCAAAATTGTTCAACTATTATGTTTTTTGAGTTATACGAGAATTTTCCTCTCGAGACACGAGAAATCATCTCTGAGAAAGTTTCTGGAAATATTTCTCGAGAAACTTTCTCTTTGGCAACACAACATATTTCGCTAAAGTTTTGTTAATTATTTAATGCAAACTTTCAGTCGACTTAAACTTTTGCTATTATTAGAAGAAAGAAAAAAAATATATATAATGTAAATGTTTAGTAATGTTATTAAAGTTTATTAATTATCTCGCGAATGATATGAAAGAGTTACTCTATTGGCTGAGCCCTTCCCTTTGGGGATCCTTGTCTTAGAGTTAAAGAAAACTTTAATTAATTAGATGTGTAACCTCGGGTACAATATTTAATTATTAACACTACTTATTGAAGAATCTTCAAAATGAAACATTTATGAGCACAACATTCCTTCTGTTCAATAGAAACCTCACATCACTTGATAATTTGACATTTTTTTCGTTTATAAGTAATTATACTAGGTTATTAACAAGAGCTTGTTCTCAGTTTTCTCATCAAACAAAAAAAGTGATCACTTTTTTGAAGCTCAGACTTAGTGGGAAAATCAAAGCACACAATGCTTTTCCCATAATTTGCTCAATACTTCAATTATTGGTCATTTTTCTGGCCATCGAATTCACACGATTTATTGTCTAATCTAGGCTTTGGCTGCCCTTTCATCTGATAGACTGCACACAGATTTCTTACAAAATATTGTCTCCGCTATTATTTACAAACGATAACTAATAAAACAGAAGAATTGAATTCAAATATATTTTATTCTTATTTTTGATAAAATAATTCAATAGTAAAATGAGTTTTTTGACACTTAAATTGTCGCTTTTCAAAGACATTGCCGACAAATATAATGATATATTTCATAAAACAATCCAAAAACATATACTTTGTCTCATATTTTTAAAATTTTATTCAAAAACAGTTTAAAAATAGACTCTTATTTTCTGTCTTTTCTATGAAATATTAAGGCTTTTATTCATTCAAATGTTGGCTCAAAACGTCAGATATAAGAGAATATCCAGTTTTGCGACAAATGTGATCCATATTCATATCACGACTCTTTTCTAACTATCGCTCAATTTAAAGATCGCTTGTTTATTGTTTCGGTAATTTTTCTTTTCTCGAAAATGTATTCTAAATTTGTTTCTTATGGAATGTAATGCAATCCAAAAGAGTATGAAATCATTTTGACATAAAATAAAAAAGAATTTATTGAAAGATAAATTCCAATGCTATGAATAATTGGATGAAAACTGCACGAAAATAAGTAGGGTTAGTTCCTTTTGCATGATATCCTTATATTAATAAAGAATATAAATGTTTGTGTCACGCAATCCAATCAAAATTTTCAATAAATAAGATTGTCTTTCAACTTTTAAATAAGTAAATCAGAGCCAATCATCTGGATCAGTTATGAACTGCCCACTGAGTGCACTATATTTTGATTCACTCCCCTAAGAATAGAAACAATGATTTGACAAAACATTTTCAAACAAATCGATTAACTTTTTTCAATGGAAAAAAGAGTAAAGAAATGCTCTGTTTTTGTCAATAATTGGCGTCATTACAGACATTACGATATCTGTTTCTCTTTTGACGATTTCTTCTCACAAAATGTCATTTTCTTAGACAAAGTTTTATGAAATAAATCGGAATTTCGTAAAAAGGTTTATCGATTTGAAGTCTTTGTATATATATTTTTCTGACGACTCAAAGGTTTGTGCAAAATATCTGAATGCGACACAAGTTTGTGACAATTTTCTCCTTTAGTTATCAATCGTTTAATATATGACAGGCGTCAGCCCATCACCACATTTGATCATACATTCAATTCTCTTCTGTTATTTCAATTTTCAAAAACATTTTGAAATAAACATTTATTATTATTTAAAAGATTCTCTGAATTCCGTTCTCCTAATTGTTTAATCGATAAAATTTATTTCAATATAAAACTTAATTTAAAGAATGAAACAGTTTTTTCTTATTTCAAGTCATTTATAAATTCTTGAAATTTAAAGTCAATTATATTTTCTTCAAAACAGATATACATTTGAAATAATAAATTTCTTTTGAAAAATTATTCTCATTTCAGAGTAGACTCTGACGGAAGAGACAAAAGATTATTATTCTTCCAAAATGTGAACATTTTGTCGCTTTAATTAAGATTAAGTGCAAAAACTGTATAAAAGACATAATATTTTGAGACTCAATAAAAATAAGGTTTTGTGAAGTTTTATGAAAATATTTTTCACTTATCATTAAATTCAGAGCTCTTATAGTCATTGAAAAGAGAATTATTCGACAATAAGTGTCTGCGGTTTAGACAAAAATAAAATTATCGTAAATTTACTGTTTTAACGCCAAATATTGTTATTTGTTTAAAAATAAGTTCGGCTTTCAAATCACAAATAAATCACCTAGCTAACTAGTGTGCTGTTACAGTGAGCAGTGAGTGGCGCCTTTATTAGATTTTGTCAGGATAATTTAATAATTTTGCAAACTTTTATATTTCACAATAAAGAATAAGATCAGTTGACATCGTTTCAAAATTGAAAGCTTGTGCAGGACTTTGTCTCTCAACAGGACAGGTCAATTGGATAAAATTCCTGTCATAACATCAGATCAAACTCAAAATGATAAATACAAATTGTAATTTACAATGTCGATCAACAAGGTTAGATTATTATCTCAAAGGAAATAGTAGTAACATTATCATTTTAATTATCAAAACTATTATCTAGGGGCTTAAGATATAACTTACAACTTGAAACTTAGTCTGGAAATAATTGATAAGAGAATCAGTAAATCTGAAAAACAGAATTCATGTGATATTTGTCGACAAACGCATCAAAAAATGCTTTTATTTTGTTGTTAAGTTAAAAAAGTTATAAACCTATGAAACGAAACATTAAATGATCTGAAGATGAGTTGAGATCATTAAAGGTTACATTATTTTCATTGTATAGTTGAGCCGTCATTTCCGTTATATTTGAGTCTCTTATCATTTGAGTCAAAGTAAAGTAGAAAAAGTGATGAAATAATAATAAGAATTGTAAGGATTGTATCCATCACTTAATTCACATGACTTTAAACACATTAATTAGTGATGACTTCAGACTTTTGACGGCATTTTCAAAGCCAAAGTTTAATGTAATTAAAATCTAATAATAGACTCAATTCTCTTAATCTGAAGCTTTTCTCAAATTCACGGTTTGATTTGAGCGAAAAGGTTTGAATTAAAGCCATGTTCAAACAAAAATATTTAAATAATCTATTAGAGATGATTAAACATTCAGTTTTGAATTATTTATGAAATTTTGACGCAATTTTTGCTTAATTTTTCAATAATATTACACTTTTTTTTGTCGCAAACGATTTATTCCCCGAAGAATTAATGGCTTAATTTTAGACAAAATTGTGAAAAAATTAATTTCTCGAAAACCAATTATTTTGTTTGTGGTTAGCGTTAGAATTGACGGCCAAAATATGAAATCCCTTTTTTCAGTCATAGGATTGTTTAAAAATTTATGACAGAATATAAACGAATCGATTAGATATGAGATATGACATAATGTTTAAGTTTGATAAGTCTTTGCTTTAATAATGAAATTTTTGAGCGAAAAGAATGGATGTAAGAGCGGAATAATTGATGAGTTTGTGCCCACATAAGTCTGAATAATAAAAGAGAGACATTAGAACCTATCCCTCAGAATCTAAAATATCGGATCACAAATAAATGCCTATTTTGTCACTTTGTTTAAGTTTCTGGACTTTTATTTGAATTATGTTCTGAATAGCAGTGAAACGAAAATTTGATAGAAATTCTGTTCACGAGTTATATCGTCAGAAGTGTTTGCAAATACTCTCAAAGCAATCAAAATCTAATTTATTTCCATTCGATTCCAACTATTTCTCAAAACATTTATTTGTAACACATTTAGAGCTCAACACAAAACTAATTAAAAATATTCATTGAATTTGTTTTAATCAACGACTTTATCATTAGTGGAATCAAACTATTAACTATCAACTATTAACTTTGAATTTTCATAAATTAAATTCTGTAAACTGGAACACATTATTTGAAATGCAAATGAATTGCAGACAAAGTTTATTCAAATAGTGCTTAAGTTGTGAAGAGAGGAAAATACGGAAGAATTAGAAGTGTTTCCCATCTATTATCATATCACCGATGATAGAGTAAATGTTGAGCTCATTTCGATCGAAACCATTAGCACTGGTAAAGATCTATAGACTCCCTCTGGATTCCAATGATATATCTTATTGTTGTTAATGAGGACACTTACCCAACATTTTGATGACTGAACGTCTGGAAGCATTCTGTCGGTGCTGAGCGCTAGAAGTAGAGTTGTGCCGCTGATAATCGACTGCACTGTTACTTTCAGAAGGTGACATATCCTTTGAGCCGCTTCTGATCTGTCGGGAACTCCGATGCAAATGGACGCCAATCAGAATATATAAAACCGATATTATAGTTATTGGTATTATGAAGAATACCAGAGTTGTTATCTCAAAACTATACTCAAAGAACACTCTTTTGACAGTACATTGGGCCGAGTCGTAGATCTGGTTTTCGGTCTTCGGGTATAACTTTAATTATAGCAATAATTTGAAGTTTAGTTTAGATTTAATCCATAGAATGTAAACTTTGAAGACTTACCACATAAATAATGCCGAATTGCCATGCTACTGGAATCGCACATATGGCACCCAAGGCCCAAATAACCAAGATGGTTTTAATGGCTCGGGGCAATTGAGACATTGTGTGGGCCTTCAATGGATGACATATCGCTACATATCGTTCGACAGTAAACGCAGTTATCGTAAGAATCGATGCGTTCGTTGAAGTTTCTGAAGTCAGTCCTCTCAATATACAAACACTTTCGCCAAAAATGTAGGGATACTTTTGCCACAACAGATACAACTCCTGTGGAAGTCCCAGAATAAGGAGCAGCAGATCAGAGACGGCCAAACTGAACAGATAGTAATTGGTGGCGGTGTGCATATACTTGTTATTCGCAATCACAGTACAAGTGCACAAATTTCCTATGACTCCCGTCAACAAAATCAATACATAAACGATAGTCATCGGTATAACTGTAGTCAACGGATCTCTGACCGGACCTAAAATATCAGTCAACTGAAAATCTTTCGAATAGTTTGTCGAAAAGGTATCGTTTGTTTGAGATATCGATGAATTCATTATCGGTTTACTTTGAAAATGTGATCAAAAAGAAAACTTTAAATAAATTATATCCGAAGAAAGTCAACAAAACTTTAAGTTTGATTTCATTTGTCATATAATTGATATTTAAATCAATCGATAGTTTTGAGTGAAGAAAATCTAAACGAAGACAACAAAACTAAGAACTGAGAAAATTTGGTGACAATGAGAGTCCGCTTTGTTTTTTGGCACATTTTCAGAGCTAACGACTCGAAAGAAGACCCAATATTTTGTACTGACTTTTGGTTCAAAAATTAGGATCCGATGGCTGCGCATGTCTTTCATCAGTTACTCCACAATCAGACACAGACTCTGTTCTGCCAACGCTTTCATTAGGAATACTATTCTGAATGCGATTTGGACTCAAAAATGAATATTCTGTTCAAAATTATATAACGAGAAAATGGGTTTTCTTTCATCAAATGATATACAATTGGATAAACTGAGTCAATTATCTCTAATGTAAAGATGACCTAGTACATATATATATACCAAATATTCAATGAAATAAATTTCCAAATTGCAGACCAAATGTAAGCAAATGACAAACTTATTGCGAATCAATAATTGTATGAAATACTGATAACTGGGAAGTATTAAAATGGGAACCGATGTTAATAACTGATAATTACAGTGAATCGGAATTTCCGCAATAAATGAGAACTGATTTTCATCGAAACTCTTCTATTTATTACAAATCTTAACACAATATAAGTATGAGTGCAGTATATTAATGACAAAAGTAATTATGGGTTGAGTTCAGTAAACTTTTTATTTGATCAATGATTTCGATGAATTACATTTCTTTCGATTGAAATATAGCTATAATTCCTGGGTTTTGTATTTTATTGGAAACACGTCTGAAATTTTTTTTCAGTCAAACATTTTGTTTGTTGGCATCGGAAAAGGTTTAGTGAAAAACACTCTATTTTTACGTTTCAATGAACTGAATGTATTTTTTGTCCTAAAAATAGCCATAAATATATTAAATTTGTTTTCGCCCATCGATTGACTGGATTACTTAAACATAATTGAATTGAAGAACGTGTCGTCTGTAACAATAGGTATGCCTTTCATTCATACATTCCTTTCCGTCATCTTTGGGACAATCAATTAATGTCAAACACTTGAGATAAATATTGTTTTTGTGTCTGAAGATTCTGGAACTTTATCAGAAGTTTGGTCCTTTCGATTGGATTCAAATTATGTGTTATATTAATAATTTGTCAGTCATTTAGTTAATCATAAAATTAATTCAATTTGAATTGAATGCTAATAAAC
>JAQFXL010000182.1:0-28249 GCA_034693445.1 Edwardzetes edwardsi | reverse complement strand
TAACAGAATCATTCAAATTTCATTCTGCCTCAAAGAAAGGGGTCGTACCTTGGGCGGAGTAATGGTGCAAGCATCGTTAGTCATTTGGCTGCGTTTAATCTCTGTGTAAATATTAATACTTTAGATAAATTTTTGTATTAATTTAAAACCTTTCAGTTTAGAGATTAGGTGAAACTCTTTAATCGAATTGTTTGTGAACTTGGTAAATAGAAAATTCTGTCATTTAATAGAAATAAATTACTTCATTCGTTACTTGAGTGACATCTTTGACTTATAAAACAAACTAATAATATCGATCTATATATTCAGTTTAATTAATTTTAATTTATTGCTTATCCACATAAGTAGTCATCAAATCTTGATGTTGTTCTTTACAAATGTGTTTCGCATATAATTTAATGTAAATATATTAAAGTTTAAAACTTGAAAACGAATAATAAATAATAAAAAAAAGTCTAAAAAAGTTTTGAAAGATGAGATTTGAATTTTTCCAAATCTCCAGTAAGTCTTAAATCAAATGGAAGAGAGTCCCAAAATTTCATTCCTTTATTAAAGATTGAGTTTTGGGTATACAATAAAGTGCCACTTTAATGAAGACGGTTGGTTTAAACAATCTGTTCATTATAGAGGATATCATTAGAAAACACTTATTATTATTATTTTCAAACTTCTTTTTTGTCTTTCATTTACAGATATTTTATCCCTTTTTGTGTTAGCAATTTAAAAGTATTTTTATAAAAATTTCATTGGGAAGATAGAAGTTATGACGGGGACAGTGATGTAATGTTGAGAGGGTAACCTTAACCATACAGAAAGCATCAATCCATTCACATGTAAACAAAAATTCTATCTTGCACGTGTTTTGAATAACTAAAACTATTTTGTTTTAGTTTTGTCAAATTTTATTGTTGATTATAAGGGAGTAATTTTAGTACAGTTTTCTATTAGAGTGGTCTAAACATAGCGCTCATTAAAGAGGAAACAAATGTTGACTATAAGGGACTATTTTTAACATTAATGTCTATTGAGGTGGATTTGGGAGTTGTTGATTATAAAGGAAAATCTATTGTATATAGTGTTCATTATAGTGGCACTTCAGTGTACTTTCGAAAGAAACTCATGAAATGACGGATAGATAGCGCCATTCGATTAGATAATCAAAAATTATTGACGAGATTTAATGAAAATTATTTAATTCAATTAACATAACTAAATAAAATGCATGTTCTCAAAACGAAACCATTTGCTTAACCACTTGTTAGTGTTTTTTAAATTGAAATTTCACACATAACTTAGAATACTGTCAACTTGGCCAAACTATAATTTTATTGACAGTCCTCCTATAAATTGAGAACATATCAAAAGATGTCAGCTCTCACCTCACAGTTTCTTTTAATCCCAAAATGAAAACTTTAATTATTCTGTATTATTGATAAGATTGTTGAGTTGTTGAGTCAATTTCACGCTTTTAGAAATTCTTATAACCAATAGCTTTGACTTTTTATTGAAGTCAATTAGAAATCTGGTTTTATTGCCGATTATTTGTAAATATAGTGTTAATTATTTGAATTTAGAAGTAATAAATAAATGGAATTTTCTTAAAAATGTTGCAAATTTTGTCAATTGAACGAAACAAATGAAGTGAAGATTAAATCAATAGATACTCGAATGGATTAATTTCAGAAAAATCATTTTTATGAACAAATTCTTTGTAGCAAAAAATACCAAGATTGAATTTTAGTCTTATTCGTCGCACAAACGTAAAGATTATCCCCTTTGAGAGAAGTGAAATCTTATGAATGAACCCAAAGGAAAGCCATATCCATTGAAGACAAGTGAGAGGAAACTGATCCGATTAATGACTGTTTCAAACAAATAACACATTCAAAAGATTTGCCGTAATTTCATAGATGTCTTCTTTCATAGAATCAATTTAAGACTTACCTCTAGTTTTCAACCAAATAATTCTTAACTTTGTTTGAATTGTTTTAGAAAATGACTGAAATGTTGTCTGAAATTCTTTAATAATCTAAATAAACTCATTTTACTATAAAGTGATGTTTCAATAGATGTCATGTTCTGTACATATATTCCAAACTTTCCAATAAATCAAATGTAAATTCAGTGCATCCAATACTTCATGAATTTGTTTTTCATTACTTAATAGTTTTAATGTACTTTAAACTAATGAAATATAAGTTATGAAATCCTCGTTTTCAAAATCACCAAACAATAAAAACAAAACAAAGAGTAGAAAATCAAAGAAAATCAAAATTCATTTTTCTAAAACACTATTTGTTTGTATGAATTGAATTACAATATTTACAATCAATTTAATGCTCTTTTAACTGAATTTTTCTCATAAAATATATTGAAGTCTTATTTGTTATATCTATGTATCTAATGCTCAGTTCATCTAAAAAAATGATTGCATATATTCTATGATGTATTCTATCTTTGGATATAATTTTCTCTTTTATTATCTCTATATTTAAGAGCATTTTGTAATATTTTCAACGTTTGAATTCAATTATAGAGCAATTTATAGATTTCTCAGCTATTTTCCCATATAATAAATCAATAATGAAATATATATATATAAACAACAATTTTGTTTTGTTTTTTTTGTCCATTCCTTCACTAAAATATTCTTCAGAAATATTACATTTAAAAAGACATTTAAATTCCAAAAGAAAAACGAATTAAATTATCGAGGAATCGATGAAAAACTCTACAGTTGTTAGAGTATTGTCAATCATCAGACCGTTTGCCACAAACTGACTGTCAATTAGTTTTTGTTCTCAAACTATATTATGAGCCAATTATTTGTCATCAAAAATGATTGTACGGCTATTTTGTTTCAAAAATGTAGTCAAATAATATTTTTTGGGCAAATTCTCTATTGATATAACACTACAGACAGGTATTTAATCGATAGTCAGTTCCTAACAATCGGTGACGATATAAAAATAATTAATAATTTTCTCCAATCTTTTACATTCAAAATTGTTTTACTAATAAAACTGATTTTCGTATTAATAATTCATTTGAAAGATAACATCGAAATCAAAACTAAAATAAATAAATTGTTATATTTTTAAATAATATAATACTTTCATGTGATTAGGGATTTGTTTAAATGTAATGTTTGAGGTCTACTGTAGTACAAAGATATTGCTTAAGTAATTGTGACTGAAGTGCGACTCTCACTATCGAGAGCACAGTTATAATAATAATCTTTATTTTACAACTCTGTTCTCTGGAGTAGTGAATGATTTTTGTCTATAATTTTGTCGTTTTGTTCACTTTATTTCAAAGTTAGTATCAGTTTTTAGTTTTGTTTGTTTCACTATTCACTCGATGAAATTTTCCTTCTTCAATCAAATTGATATATGCCAAGATTATACCAGTTGTTATTTGAAATTAACATCTCGTCAGTTCATAAGTCTAATTGACTTTCTCTTCACTTACATTTCTGAATTGTCTTAGGATTGAATGAGTAGATCCGATGATAATAAATGTCACGCAATGTAGTTATGCCACTCATTATGTGTTGAGTTCGCAGTAATAATAATAATAATAATGAAATTGCATTTTCCCTTTTTCTCCCTTTTTTCAGATTAAACTTTTCTCTCTCTTCTCGTCTGTTAGTCGTCGGTAAATGTCTTTCCGTTTTTCTCTTTTGCTTTCAATTGGATAGAGTTGTCAAAAACTGGAGTGAAGTTGTGTTTAAGTCTTAATCGCCGCCACTTATTCTGATCGTTATCTTCAAATAATTGCACAAAACGTTATATCACTCAAAGACTAAGTAAAATCACTCGAAATTAAGTATAAAATAAAATTTTCTTCAAATTCTTCTTAAAAAATATAATTTGTGTGTAAAACGAAAAACTATTGTCTTCTTGGTTTGACTTATTTTTATGGGTTTTTTCTTGAATTTAAACTATTAAACAAATTGTCAATAAATATAATAAATTAATTGACTTATTATGAGAACATTTAAGTACATCGTATTTAAAGTATAATAACAAACATAAAAACTACAAAATATATTCAAAACTAAACAAAAATATAATAATATTTCAAAGGAATGTGATTTTAAATAAGTGTTTGAAACAAATGAATCAATTAATCGACAAATTATTGGAATGAATAGTAAATTCGTTAATGACTTCTAAATACAAGACTAGATTTTTTTTTGTTTCGGTTAATTAGGAAATAAAATAAAATTTAATCGAAGATAACTGTAATAACGGTTATAATCATCGGTTGTGTCGCCCATCAAAAGCTCGATTGTGTCGCAAAACGAGATTCATTTAAGTAATGGCTTTTCATATAATAATAATAATATTAATAATATCTGTCATTTGATAATAACTTATGAATCGGTCAGTCTTTCCATTCGCTTCCAAATGATATTTTGCTTTTAATCACAAAAAGTATAACTTATGATAATTGGAAATAATATGTGATCTTAGTCTTAAAAATTTATATTCTAGTAAAGGGATAAAATGTTTGGGTTAATTGAGCGCCAAATAAGTTATCTTCACTTAATAATTGAGCCATTCTTTCGAATCATTTAAGATATTTGTCTTCCAATTTGTGATCCGATTATTAAGACTTTAAGTTATTAGACGTTGTTTTCTATTATTAATCCGTATTATAGACATAATTATTATCCTTATCTTCCGATGACTTTCTTATTAGCATATCTTTCCGTACATTTGTCTCAACGATGACTAAAACCAATGAACATTTGAATATAATCTTAAAGTCATCCAAAAACTAATTACTTCACCAAATCTTCTAATATTTTGTTTCTTAAGTACAATCGAAAAAAGTTTTGTTGAGTTTTATCTGACATTTGTTTTCGAGTATATATTCATCAGAAC
Organism: Edwardzetes edwardsi; assembly: GCA_034693445.1. Lineage (NCBI taxonomy): Eukaryota > Metazoa > Arthropoda > Arachnida > Sarcoptiformes > Ceratozetidae > Edwardzetes > Edwardzetes edwardsi. Next base: position 23,357 of record JAQFXL010000182.1, on the reverse strand, counting down.
TAATATATGACAAGCGATTCAATCGAATCGATCACATCTTCAGCGGTGTCTGAAGAGTAATCTGCAGTTCACTTATCATTTGATTAAAATATAACACATTTTTGAGTCAATATTTTGTTACAATTTTTGAAAACTCTGGTTATAATGTATTCAAGTAATAAATTATTCTGTTCTGATCGCTAAGTGTGGTGTGACGGCACCAATACGTCAACTATGTACACGAGACTATGGCCGCATTGCCGATGGTCAGTACCGACGTTTGTTGTGCAGTGACTGTCCCCTTATGGGATGTGCTCATTCCCTTATGCGATGAAGATGTTGTGGACGCGGGTGACATCGAGCCGGTGTCCATCACATCGTCCAACCATTTGTCTTGACTACGTCTGCGGGCATTCATGAAAAAATTTCCAACTGTACTCAACTCGAGGCCCAACTGTTGAGAAATAGTTATTTGCATCTCTTTCGACGGTCTTTTGGTCTCTTTGAAAATTGCTTGAAGTGTACGCCTTTGCAGATCCGTAAACACAAGACGAGGCTTTTTCGGTTGTGTCGGTGACTTGGCTACACTTTGCTGCTCCTCTTTCCGTTTGCATGCTGTCATCAATTAGGTGTAGAGTCGAAAAGCACAGCATAAGAGACAGAAACAGATAAAAAAGAGACGATCAGAAAGTGCTATAAATTAATTAGAAAAGTGTTAAGACTTGTTGCCAGCGATGCCTTATATCCGTTGCATAACTTAAGCACAAACTTATATTTCATGCAAACCTCAAATAATATCAACTGATGGCTCAGTGATCAGTGCAATACTTCAACACATGATTCTCATGCTATCGCCAGCACTACCAAACAACTACCAGTGCAATCATTTTTTTATAAACTGATAAAACTCGACTCTCTCCTAATTAGGCTCCGATGACAGAGTCGATACACATTACTATTACTTACTATTATATTATGTCTGACATTATTTTAACATTAAGTTAATGAACACAAAACATGCGATAGATTTTCAAAATTCAGTTCTATATCGAGAAGAATAGCAACAAAAATACCACAAATATAATATCAATCGATTCTCATAAAAAAGATATTTAAATATTTTTCAATTTTGATTCAATTACATATTTATCGACATTTAAATTTGTTAATTCAATTATATTCTTATTCCTCTGAAGAGAAATGATTTTCTTCTTTATTCTGTTTATTTAAGTATGAATTTAGAAGAATTCAATTCATTTGATTATTAAGTATTTGTAAAGTTATATAAATTAAATCATATCCAAGAATAACATTTGAGGCAAAAAGTGGTAAATTAAGAAATGGGTTTATCATTCAATTCAATTAAAATCATTTTCTCACAGAGAGAGCAATGTTTTCGAAATGAATTCTTGGTTTTAGTCATACCGTCGACCGTATAATAGGAGTAAAAACAATGAACGCATTACTCAAAGGAAATCAAATTATTAATTAGTATTTGGAGCGCAATATAACATAAAATTTAGATTCACTTTTAGGCTACGAGTGCTGAGGACTGAGTGAATCTCAAGTGATATTTTATGTGCGTTTGAGTTGATTGGGTTAAAGAGATGTGGGAATTATGTTCTCCTAAAGAGAAAGATTAGAACAGTATAAGAGTCTAACAGAGAGACTCTTACGGAGAAAAACACTGAAAGAAACAGTTGAAAGGCTGAGAGGAATGGCATAACTTCTCAATCAACGAAAGGATATTTAGCTATGAGCCAAACTGAACGGAACACTTTTTGCAGTTCGTTAAACAATCTTATTATTAATTTTGGTACATATTATAGGCATAACGCCATCAAAACTGCCACAAAAGACAAAAAATATCACTGCGTTTATCAAGCAGAGTTCAATTTTGCCATTCATTCGCTTCAATCACTTGTCTTATGACTTAAACAATGTTTTTATACTATGTTTCGCCAATTGAGCCAAACTGCAGATAAATTACTTGAATTGAATTATTTCCAACTTTAAGCCAACACTTTATGCAAACTTTATTTGCCTTTCTTTGGGTAATTGAAATCCGGGCACATATTATGAGCATAAAGGCATCAAAGAGTCTCAAAGTCTGTTCACATGTAATGAGCTATCCGTCTATTATAAGAAATGGTATAACAAAATTGATAGCTTTCCATAAAAGACCATTTTTTCAATGAACTTAACATAAATACTAATTTTATTCAAAACTCATTAAATTGGTTTTTTTTCTTCGCATAACGCAAATCATCATTTGGTTTGTCATAAATTGAAATTTGAAGAAAAGTTGTGTTTTTAATGCCAAACTCAATACAAACATAACATCCCTCTCTTCTAATATTACTAAATGATAGGAATATTTTCAAATAAATTTATGAAATTTGATTAAAAGACCTCAAATTGGACCAACTTTTTAATCAAATTCAAAAAGAAAAAGAAACAGTAAAAATGAACCAAAATCGAGGAAAGCCTCAAATGATATTTAGGTCGTTGATATTTAGGGAAACAATAATATTTTGTTCGGTTTTTGACTATATTTGGATCATTAGACAAATGAACATAAATCGGAGTCCTTACAGTCCTTACAATCTGACATACATTACATTATTATACCTCTGTTTTATTGGGTTTTTGAGCACAATTTTAGTGTCGGTTATGTTATGGGCAGAGACTGAGAGAGACTCTCAACTCATTGCAAATATTGTTGAAAACTTCGAATGGAGTCAGAAATAAATGCGAAATAAATAACAAATGTTTTATATATTTGGTATTACAAGTATTGGTGTATTAACTTCTTTGGCGTAAAAAGAAATGTATTGTTCTTTCGAGAGTAGGAATACTGAAGAGACCGGCGACTGAAACAAAACTGTAGTGAAGCGCCGCATCTGCCGGAGTCCCACATCAATCAATAAACAAGTATTCGGGCTTTTTATCATTTGGCTCTCTTCCCCTTTTCGATGGGTTTTGATGACTGGCATCTTTGTTAGCCATCATTGCATTGAATGATGTGTTCCCCCTCTGAGTGAAACTCTAAAAAACGTAATCATTTCTTAACACATGATTAGCCCTATGAATGAAGTTTTGTATAATTTTCAGTCGCCGTTACTCCAGAAAAGACATCATTTTCTAAAAGATCAAGAATTCTCATATGAAAGCCATGTCTTCCCGATTCAATCAATTTATCTCTTTTTCTGCTGATTATAATATCCATTGAAAAATATATTTCTCAAAACATAATTCATTTATTTAACTTAAATATGAATATAAAAAATTATAAGTACTTTTTGAGACCATCCGAACCATTCAACCGAAAGGAATAAATGTTTTTCGAATAAAAACTTTCGAATAAATTATTAAATAACCGAAAATTGAAATTATTTCAAATGTTTGACTCAAATATAGATTTGATTTTCAATACGAGGAAAGAGAAGTAAAGTTTTACATTCATAACAACAAAAGTAAGAAAGAACTGGAGGTTAAAGAGTTTGCATTCGTCTGACAAAACAATAATTGATATAATTGTTGGAAGAGTTGAAGAAAACTAAAGACAATTTTCTACGAACTTTCCATTAAAATACATACCGATAGCTATTGATGTTTGAGTTGTGGGAATCCATTCACTACTGCTATATTCGCCGCTTAAAAATCAGAAAATATTTAAATCTCTTTATTATATTTGTTATATTTTTCTGATTTGTTTAGCAGTAGTTTTATTACTTATTCCTAACTTTTGCTTCTTTTCTCATCAAAATTTGTTGAATATTTTTTTAATCGTATGACGAGAAGAACATTAAGTGAAAGTTTAATTAATTTTCAGTGTTTCACATAATTAACTTTAAGTAATTTGCGTCAAATCCTGCGAAGAAAAGTCTAAAAACTTGTCTAAAAAAAGTTTATTAATTTTGGATTCTTCTAAATAGTTCTGGTTTTTTGAAATATTTTTTTGCCCAAAAACGGAATTTTATAATTAAAAAAAGTTATAATTATTGTGACTTTAATCAACTGAATATGAAATATGATAATATCTACTGAGAAAACTAAACTTAGTCTAATTAATTGAGATTAACTAAAAACTAAACTAAACTGTTGTGCGATAAACAGATCTAAACTACATTTAAATTGAGTTAAGAGTTAAGTCCTGATCCCTGAGCTGTGATTCTGTTTTGGACTCTAAAAAAAAGAAGAAAATAAAAGTGTGATCCGGACTAAGAGCTAATCCCGTTTAGTGCAGATCTGATCCTATTTATGATTGATGTCGAGACGCAATCCTCTGAATGCCATTTGAAAGAATCGGATCTACTCTACGGTAGTCTAAATGCTGGCAACTCTACTGCTAATTGTATTATTAAAGAGACTTAGTTTTGTCTGGACTCACATAAATGGCTGCTCCTGAGCAGCTCCCGGTGCGTAATAATTAGAACGATATGGTTCGTATTGATAATGAAACAACTGCTGTCCCCTTTGCGTGCGTTTGTCCCTCACAACCACTGCTGACTCTTTGATGCCATCAAATGAATTAAATTGTTTGTGAGGTTCACTCATCTGAAGTTTGTCTCTGAGTTCAGTACCATTAGCCGTACCCGCACTGGCCCTCATCTCTTTTTCTGCAACGGGACAACAAGAGGATTGCGTCTCAAATCAGTCAATTTTTTGGTAATTTTCAAAGCTTTGAGCCGAAAAACTATTGATTTCTACTTAAAACTACTCTAAAGAGCAATCACTACAACACCTATACTATAAACTAAATGTATCGACAAATCAATGAATACTATAAAGCAGTCTATTTTTAAAAAATAAATTTAGACAATAAATGCATCACTACTTGAAGCCAATTGTTTTCATCTATTATTTGAAAGCATTTTTGAGTACTTAAGCTCTAATCCATTTGACTATTGACTTAAGTAAATGTCGATTTTTTTGCATTACATCACTTGAATGGCAAAAAGCAAAACCACAAACAGTATAAAAGAATTAAGTGTTTCCACAACTCAAACATTGATCTATTTTATAGATTTTCAGGGAATTCCTGCAAAAATTGATCTGAAATTACGTATATATATATATATTGATGCGTTTGGCGGTTGTAACGGCTCCAGTATTGGCTTTACTCTATCAGCATTTGCCCTATTTTTGTCTCTCATTATGTTTGACAACTTTATTTAGTATTTAATTAGTTTTTCATTTAAAACATCAATAAAAATGTTTTTTGACGCAAATTGTCTTTAATTGCATTTAAGACAAAAGTCAAAACAGAAATCACTAATAGAGACAAAAGTTGACAATAATTGAAGTCAATTATCAATAAACAATCAGAGCAGTGATGATAAACACAATGGTCACACCGGGTGACAGCTGGTACAGCATTCGACTTAGTGTCGAAACAAAGTTTGTAAGTGACCTGTGCTCAGCACTCATTGCAATATTGAGCGACATTAGTTCGAACATCAACTTAGAGCGCAGACTATTCTGTTGTCTCACTTAAACTTTGGTGATGGCAACAAAACTTAGTCATATCTGAGAGAAATTCTGTGCATAACTACACTCTTGTGAATACCGGCGCTAATGCCGTTACACTTTGGCAAAGATTATGCCAAACAATATCAGTCGGGTTTGTGTTTGACTGTTAGGCCCTTCTAATACTGTTTGCATGCCTTATATGCTTGATTCTGATCGACATTTGATTGGCTTTATGGCAACATCTGTTTACTGTACTGATACTGGGCTATAGCTCTACCCAACTCTCGTAGACTTTTGGTTCAACTTTTGATGTTTTATATCTCAACCATTAGTCGAAGAAGAGTTTGATCTCAAAATCTGTTGAAAGTATTTCTATGTGTTCTACAATTTGGACAAAAAAATACATATTTTTTGCATATCTTTCGATCACTAATAACTCATTTCTAACTCGAAATCACAAACTCTATTCAATCACTCACTTCAGTAAAGGACAGAACTAGTTCTACAAACACTGAATTAAGTTATTTGATCTTGTTTCTCTTCGAATAAAACAAAAACTAAATTATTCTTCGATATTGAGAAGAAATTTTCTTTTCTTCAAAAAATATGATTCAAATGATTGATCACTTCAACAATAATTGCTTAGAAAAACGAAAAGTAATTAATGCTTTCATAAAAGTTTGATTTAGATTTTGAATAATTTTTCCGTTATTTTAGAAAAATAATGAACAAGTTTAGTGAAAAAAAGGTTTTTTCTCCATATAATGCTTTGTCGACTTGAAGTTAAATGGACTGAAAAATGTGTTTTATCTGAGGTTTTGTGCAACTATTCTGTTTATTGGTTTGCGAACAGCATTAGGTCTTATATTATGTATAAGTAAACTGAAACCAGAAAATTATATGACGACCGGCGCTGACGGCATAATAAGCGGATATTGTTTTACGAATACATAACTAAAACTCTAACGAAAACATCTAATTTTGTTTTGTATTTTCAATCGGAATAACTTATATATAATTTATGTATAAATAAGTCTAATGTGGGAACAAAAGCATATTCGACACCAGTTTTCTCAGTTCCGAAAAAGTTTGTCAGACTTTGTAGAAAAGAAAGTGTGTTTCACGTCGTTGTAAATGCGGTCATAAATAGGATTTCAAAGAGCATCGCATTCCATGTTTTCATATTTATATCAAAATTATATATTTCATATCAAGTTATTCTATAAACTTATTATTTGATATGAAATTTATGCTGTTTTTAATACACACTTCTCTTTCAATAATTGATAGTTTGAGGCATTGGCTAAATGTCAGATCCAGTCCTATATCGTTAGCTCTTTGTAATGAGTGTAATAACATTTTTACACTTATTTTATCAAATGCTGAATGAAAAAGAGTAGTTGTATTTAGACTATAATAGTAATCAAATAACGCAAAAATAACGCGAAATATTTTGCACGAAATCTTTTCTCTATGGCTGAGAAAATTCATTTCAGAAATTATGCGTTGATTATCAAAATAGTATCGACTCATAACATACTGGATAAATCTAAATGAGATTTGACTGAATAAGTGCTGATTTGAAGGGGAAAGCAATCCAATTGAATATCGTGTTATTCAACAACAATAAATCTGAAAAAGTTATATACTCTGAAGGAGACATTTGAATAAAATACGTAAATCTCTCCATATCTCTATGGAAACTTAATATGCAATTCCTGTAATTATAGTCTATTTTTTGTCTGATATCAAGTTTACGAACGGAATGACATAATTATTGAAAAGCCATTTGAGTTAAAGCAAATTATCGGTTCTATAGTTATGGCTAATTAAATCGAGTCAATCCAATAAACTAAAGATACTTTCAACAGACTATCCAAGAAAACACATCAAACTTAAATCAATTTTCGATTTCATTATTTACTTCAATACTAAAAGGTTTAATGTTTTTCTAGACACACAAAACAAAGATTATATTAATAAATATCCGATTCTCTAAAGCTATTACTCGACTATTATATTATTTATTATTTAATATTTTCAAACATTTGCATTGAAATAAACTGAATATTTTATTGAGTTTAGCACAGATTCAAGTGCTTTGAATTCATTCCTTAAAAATGGTTATCAAATTAAAGAATGCTCTTGTTTGAATTTTTAATAGGCTGATCCTGAACTCAACACAAAAGAGAGGTGAGCTATATCAAGAAAGCACATGAAAAAACAAACCATATCTCCTGTTAAATAATAAAGCAGAGAGTCTTCAGTCTATTGAAACTCTTTAGCCAAGAAAACAGCAAAAGTTTTAAACACACATTTTTAAAGTTCAAAGAACTGTTATTCAGACAAACATTAAAAACTTGAAAAGTTTCTAAAAAATTTGAAGTTTGAAAGAAAATATCTTTTGTTCTTTGATTGTAGTTTTTAAGCATTAACTCAAAATATCAGTGCTTTGGGTTAAGTCAAGTAAAAGGCAATGAGAGAATCGCTGATAGTTATAGACTTATTTCTAATTGATTTTTGTCAAATGATTGAGTGCGCCATACATTTAATACTCTTAGCAAAACTGGTGAACAACAGTGAGAACAGTTTCGGCCCAACTCTACTCTTCTTTAACTCTTGATTTCTAGGCATTCGTTAAGTTTTCATCGATGCGATGAAATCAGTGTTTTTCATTCTTTTGATTATCACCCATTAAATCCATTTACTGACAAATTTGGTTGTTCTGACATCCAAACGAAGAGAGGGTCCGGTAGGAGGGATCAGACGTGAGAGGAGGAGAGAGGGAGAGAGCGAGAGAGAGAGAGAGAGAGAGAGAGAGAGAGAGAGAGAGAGAGAGAGAGAGAGAGAGAGCGAGAGAGAGAGAGAGAGTTTTAAAAAGCAAATGAGAGACAAAGAATCGAAGATTTGTTAAAATTTATAAAAGCGTTGAAAGTCTTATAACATTAATAGTTGTAATCAAACAAAAAGAAGAAAAATTAAAAACAAAGCATTTTTAACGGTTTGATGAGTTGAGTGCTTCACTCAGTTATTAGAGAAAGTGATGACATTTATAGTGAATATTCAGAGCAAAAGGTTTTTTTTAATTCCCAAATAAAACATATAATTAGTTTGAGTGGAAATATAGAGAAAAAACGAATCGCAGCTAAAAATCAGTTGAAATTTGACGAAAAAGCGATTAAAGTTCACTCAAAGCATAGTTTTTGAAATTCATTTTTACTCTATTTCTGATATTTATGCTCCAAATGACAGAAATGACATCACTTTTAGAGTTCTTGAATATAAAAAGAGTCGAACATAACTTACTCATAGAGTTTTACACAAAACAGAGAAGTGGAGGCACTGGTCTTCATCAAAGTGCCATCAATCAAATGTTATATTAAGCAACCCATGCAAGCGCTGACTGCTGCCAGTGTTTTATGTTTGGATCAAATGGGAGACTGACCCCACACCCAGTGCTGTCACTTATGGCGAGCAACAAACAGAGCCCAACGATTACATGTGTGTGTGTGTGTGTGTGTGTGTGTGTGTGTGTGTGTGTGTGTGTGTGTGTGTGTGTGTGTGTCAGCTGCAGGACTGAATAGCATAGATATACTATTCTATAGAAAAATCGACAAAAGATTTTTTTAGTTCAAAATTTTTTCAAAATATCAGAGCAATGAAATAAGTTTTGCTTAGTTTGTAAGCGTATAAATTCTATTGCAATAATATGAATTTTAGTGAAATTCTACTTGGTAATTTGTTAAATTTTCACAATGCAGTTAATGCGGAATATGGTAAATTATATTGAGAAGATTGAGCAATGTCAAATCATTCGATATTTTGAGTCGAGTGGTACTGCAGTGAAGTGTCTTTTAAGGGCAACATTGCGACAGGATTGATTTAACCATAGATTCTAGTAATTTGAAGAGAAATCTAATTGTATATGGTCATTATACATGTGCACTCAATTCATTTGTCATCTAACGATGTTTCGACAAAAACAATTCATTGTATTTATTAGGAATTAATTAATATTTATATTGATTTTTACATTTTTTTGAGCAAAACCTTAAGACATAATTAATGTGTTTATTAATGTTATTATCACTTAAATATTATTATCATTCGTACAAAAACAAAACTAAAATAATAAGCTGCAAGGTTTTTAAAATTATTTGTACTATCAATCTTTTCAATGTTTTTTACTCTTTCATCATTTCCATCAAAAATATTTCGATTTTTAGGCCATTTTACGCCAAAGGCATGAAATGATTAGGAGCATTTGAAATGATCAAGAAAGATTTACACTTTAAAGTAAAGTCAAATGTGTAAGAATGAAACAAAATGAGTAATTGATTGAAAAGTTTGTGAGGACTCGAAACAAATAATTTATTTTGTTTCCAATCAATTACTTTTAGAAATGCATAACAGAAATCATTTCTAATTTGATATAAATTATGTGAAAACATATCTGAATATTGATATCTCACCAGAAAAGGAAATAAATTTGAGAATTAATTATATTTTATGACTTTATTTTTGCTACAAATAACTAAAAATATTTTTCTTTGAGAAGTTTTGAAATAATTATTATGAGAGGAAAAAGTTATGATTTATAGTTTTGGGTATTGGATGAGGCCTTCGAGCTTTCATTAAAAAGTCCAAAACTGGAGTAATATTTAATGAATTGCTCGAATGAATCCCTGTATTTCTGTCGCTTCAATTTCATGGCATAAGAACTCTTATTTTTGTGATTATTTCCTTCTGACTGTAAGTACACTTGTTTTCTATGTAACAGAGAATATGTCATTACTCCCAACAATTTTTCTCTCGCCATATATATGCTGTGCTTAAGTCTAGTTTCCCCTAAAAATAAGTTATAACTCACTTATGTTTTTCTGTCTCCTTTTACGAGAACTTATGAACAAAAACGGAATTATAATAAAAAGAGCCAAAAGATTAATGTATTATAATTGAAATCTGGTTGAGTCGAGTCCTCTTTTTATACAAATTATAACATATTTTGGGATAAAAATATTCTAAATTCAGAAGAAAGAGAAAGATTCAAAAAATATTATTCTCATATTTTAATGGTGTGAAAATTGTCAGATTGTTTCCCTGTCCTAAATGCCATAAATGTTACTTTCATTGGATCGCAGCTATTATTTAGTATTTTCTTGTAGTCAGTAGTGCTTTTCCGTCTGTGTTTTACCTTTTTTTATTCCGAGTCGTTTTACATCTGACATTCAATAGTAAACTGCAGTCAGTGCTCGTGAGTCACGTTTCTATAGTTACGTTTGAATAAAAGTAAAATCTTTTGCGACAAACAAACAATTTATAGCCTATAGAGAGGTGATGTCGAGCACACTTTGATGGTGAGGGCATCACTCTCTGTTGCTCTATTTTTATAATCAATAAACTTTTTAGCCTTTGCCAGCATTTATGGTCAATAGATCATTCATAATGGTGTGCTAGACGTAACCAAAAGGTGTTTTCCCACCTTTCACTTAATTTAACCAACAATTTTCCAAATGATTCTTTGATTCTCTCATTTTCCGATAATAAATAGCTTTAAGCAAAATATAAGCAAACAATTCAATAGAAAGCGTCTCAGTTTCCTATTAAACACAAATATAAGTGAATATAAATGTAAGCAAAACTAGAAATCTCAGAAAGTATATTATAAATGAGATTCTTATATGAATATTTAAATGATATTGGTCTTTTGAATAACTAAAATAACAATGAGATGAAAGTAATGAAAGAGAAATAGATTCAGAAAAACAGTTGAATAAATAAATAATAATTTAGGGAAAAGTGTTGTGATTATTGATATTAGACTCAATGGCCTATCATATGATGATTGACATATCGGTGGGAAATGTGTGGCGTGTAATACATGGCGACAAAATTAATTGAGCGAAGGCCAATCCAATACTTCTCGTGTCTTTTCTTTCAGGTCTAACAGTTATGTCTAAACTCTATTCTTACGTCTCATTCATTGCATGCCTTCTGCCAGAACTCAAACCTTCATTTATTTGAAGCAATTCTTTGTTTCGTTTGAATGTCTGCCTTAAGATTCATTGGAATCCATTTAAGACAATCAGAACAATCATTACTACTTTTCTCTGAACTTTCTAATAAAGAAAAGGTTTTTTCTCCGATTCTGTTTTGTGTATTTGGAATCTATTGAATGATAGACAACAGAATTGCTCAGAATAGCACAGAATAGTGATGGCAGTGATTGTAATAAATAGGTAGCGCTAACCTGTTTGACAAAATTCAAGTTTCCATTTATTGTGTTGTCTCTCAGTTGGAGTCAATTGCATAGAAAGCCAGACTCTCCCTATTATTGCAAGTCTTGCATATTTTTTTTGGTCTTGAATTGTATACTTGTGTGCAATGGGATAGCGCTAAATGTAGCGGCGAAGTGCACCTGTGCTCCGACTATTAGTCTATTACTCTATTGTCTAATGCGATGCTTTTCCTAATAAAACCAATCGAGCAGAAAAGTCACGCACAGACACACACACAAAGAAGTGTATGTCATGTGATTGAGAGCACATAGAGTCTAGTCTTCATTCTCTGTTCATTTCTCTCTCCATTTGATTCTCTCTTTTTTTAGTTTGTCTTTTGTTTTGAGTGAGATTTTTATGCCATTAATATATTATTCGCATAAAAGCAACGAAACACAAACAGAGAGAATATTTTGACGAATAAACTCCTAAAATGACATTTTGTTCGCGCATTCATTCATTCATTCATTCATTTGATTTGAAAAACAAAGCGAAACACAAATGAAAAGAAAAAAGTTTTCAATTTAAGTGAAACGAAAAACAAATGCACATAACTTGCATACAATTGTTAATCATATTTTTAACGGCCAACCATTGCTGAGCAAAAACTTATTTCACTTGTTTAGTCTCTAAATGGCCTTCGACTCAATTTTTCATTCTTCAAATCAAAGTTATTTCTTGTCTAACGTATAGCTTCTAAGTGTCACTGAAGAGAGAGAATAAGAAAAGCGACATAACTTATACACCAGTGCCTCAACTGACTTAATGTACTCAAAGTAATAGCGATAGTCTAATACACTTTTTGTTAGTAAAGAACATTATTCTTACTCTTAATTCACTTGCATTTTCATCGGCCATCATTTAAACAGCAGCAGTTACTCTATCGCCCTCCTTGTCCTCTCTCTCTCTCTCTCTCTCTCTCCCTCCCTCCCTTGTCTCTCTCATTCTATTGACGTTTCAGTAATTTATAAATAAATCTAAAATTCTGCCGAAGTTTAAAAGAAAAGTTTAATATTCAGAAAAAGGTTTTTCAATATTTTAATCATTTCTTTCGCTTTTATTGTTTAATTGCAATAAACTATAGATTCCAACAAAATTAGATTTCTATGAATTTAATTAAATTTCGTTATTTTGAATAATTTTTCAAACGATCGCGATATGAATTGGAGAGTCTTTTGGTAATTGATTTAAGTCTGAGCGCAATACTGTTCTATGAATTAAGAATTGTTTTGAAAAAAATCTCATTCATTGAACAAATTCACAATCGATAGGATTACAACTCCATAGAGCTGTGACTTGAATGGGAACTACATCTGATTTGAGGATCGATTCATACCTAAGCTCTTGAACAGAGAATCACTTATATTTCATCCCACGTGTCATCAAATAGTTAAACAAACTTCAAATGTTTTCCCTTTAATCCATGCAAATAAAAGTCAATTATTTGTATAATAATTTCATCGATTAATTATTTTCTTTCAAATTTCTTATTTTAAATCAATGAAAGTTTGAGAAATCTTTCCAATAAGATGTAGATTTAGTCCTATACTTAACTTTAGAAAATTGTGTTCGTTGTCCAAAACTATAGATAATTAACACATTTGTTAACCAAAACTTATCCTAAGACTGAAATTTATGGATAAACTATTCGATTGAATGACTTTTATTTTTGGCTCAAATTAAACAAATGAGGGAAAGAAATAACAATTATATGCACTAACGGTCTCTCGATTTAATGGATCGTTTTTGCAGTTATTTAATAGAAATGCTTTTGATTTTAATGTGTGTCCGAAAGAATAGATTTGGTCTATATTTGTCTTCATTTATCGTTTGCGTTGATTTGTGAGCTCTTCTTCTAATTTCAATGAATACTCTGAGCATTGATTGTAAGCATAAAACCTAATTGTATTGAGTTATTCGCAATCAGACAATTGAAACAATGATTAACAATATTAAGCAGTAATTTATCTCAAACTCGAATAAATGGTTTTCTATTGAATTCATTGCCATCGCTTTCGGCCATTAATTAAAAGCTTTATTCAGACGAATATTCAATTAAATCCAAATAAACCGATAGAAAAATACTTTGCATTCTATAGGATCTGAATATTATTTAATAGTTGATAGATTACTTATTCGTAAAAAGTACTGAATGTAATTTTCGTAAACAATCTTAATGAAATCGGCAAAAGTTTTAATATTTATCAAATGGTTGGTTATAATTAAGAAATAAAATGAAACTCATATTTCATTCGCAATAAAAATTCAAATCATTATTAAGGAGAATAAATGTAATAATTAAAGAGAAAATCTGTGTTTTGAATGAGAGGGTCGTCTGAGTAGTTATATATTAGTTGTCAGATTGAATGCTATGCATATAAGTCTTGAATGTCATACAAATGTGTCAAATAGCGATGTATTGCAATATTTCTGTCAATACATAGTCGGACGCAGCGTTAAGACTGTTAGGTCTCGTAGTTAAAGTTCTCTGTTATTCACAAATGTTATGAAGTTTTTGCTCACATCTAAACACAATAAATGCCTTTTCATTGTGTGAGGCATACAATTGTGTGTTCGCAGCACTCAATTGCGTTCGCGATTCCCTTCAAAACATTTTTCCAACAGCAGTATAGTATTAAATACCACCCTTTCGAGTGAGTGCCCCAACGCTTTGTTTCATATAAAAGGGGAGATTCGGCAAAAATTGTGAACGAATGCAAAAATACAGACCATAATAGTGCTGAACATTTAAATGATTTTTGTTTCGAAAGCATTTTTATATCAGAGTTAAACTGCGATAACTTCTAAGCCGTTTGAATAACAATAGAAATATTGTGATAACGATAGACATTGAGATAACTGTGAATATGAATGTCGTGATATTACATCACAATATTCTGAGTGTTAAATACTGACAAAGAATTAAGTCTAATGATTAGATTATTATTATTTGTCATCAGAACCAAAGCCTTTTGGTTTTATTCTCCTATTCTTTGAGATCTTCTACTCATTGAATTCTATTATCAATTTTTGGATAAAATATTTGTGTTCAGTCATAAAGTTCTATCCCTTTTGTAATGAAGGGTTTGTGTTTGTTTTGGTGTCAGCTGTCAGACAGCAAAGTATAACATTGAAAGACAGTTAACACAAAAACATTGACGAATAAATGAGAGAAAGCAAAGCAAAGAGTTAATTACATTAGAAGGGTCTACACAATAGCCTAAACCCTCGACAATATTGGGCACACATTCTATTCTATTCTTTGGATATGTTTGGCCTCTAATATCATAAAATGTTTGGCACAATAGTGACCGAAATCAAGCTCTAGATAATGATTGAATGATAAGCTCATCCATTCTAACAATTATTACTAACGTTATAAACAGTTTTCAGTCTTATTATAGCCTCTGCTGTATATAAAAAGTATATAAAAAGTATATATTTTTATATCAATTTATTTCTTATAAACTAAACATAGAGTTAGTGCCGAATATACAGTAGAGTGGAGAACAGGCGATGGAGTATTATATTGTCGACCAACTAATGTGTGCTGAGAAGTGAGTTCATTCAACTGGAACCGACTGACTCTAACTTATTGCACACAATTGCAAACAGTATTCAATGCATTCGTAGTTTGCGTTTTTCGGGGACTAAAACGTATATAAAAGTTAAAAAAGAAGAATAAAAGAGAATATCAGAGAAGTTATGTCTGCATTGCATTGCCTGCCAGTGATGGTAGAAGTGATGCAAAAGTGGGTACAGTTCTCTACAGACACTCATAATGTGAGCCCTCCTTCACTGTGAGAACCAAACAGATGCTTATATGAGAAACGGCTATTTTTCTTCGTCACAATCATCAGATAGAGATAGAGTTTTTGAGTGCACCAGAAATAAGCTTTTATGCAGTTCTCCACTCATAGAGTGTGCAAAACAGTTACTGAGTGGAGAGTCGAGAGATTGTGATGTTATTTCCCAGACATGACCTGACAGTGCTATGCTTTGGCTCTCATTGCTCTGATCTCTACAAAACTTAGTTATTTCGGACTATTCGTCGATAGAATCAAACTCTACATGAATTGCATATCACTTATGTCTCAACTCTCGAATTGGCGCTAATTTTTCGCACAAATAATTGAAATTCACTCTCAGATTAGTTGCAAATCAAACACTTCTCTAAACTACTCTTTTAAATTCAATTTTCAATAGTTATCTATATGAATTTCGTTTAACCAAATAGTTAAATTTATTGTAAATATGATTGAATTCGAACCATATTTGAAAATCAGCTGGATGTTTCACTATCTTAATCCCTGCTTTACTGTTTTAACAAATCTGATAATTGAGATAGATGATTCGCAATTAATGATCAAACATTCAATGAAAAACGTTGAATAAATATGTTTTATTCGGTCATATATTGAAAATGTTTTGGCATTTTTGACGGCTAACCTGATTAATGTGATGGAAGACCAACATAAGAGAAGTGCACAGACTTATTGTGCCGGAGCCCATCTATGTCTAACGCAATTATTGCGGGTATAAAATAAAGTAAAAGCGCGTTCTCGGCATCAGTGATGACATTAATGCTTCGCTCATTACTTTATACTCTGCTCTGCAATAGTTAGGCCGCGGTTTTGCCTCAAAGCAAACTACAGCACAGATTCACAGATTGCTGACCAAACATACCAACAGCACAGATATGTTCACTGCAATCAATGAAACAAACATTGCTTTTATGCCCACAGGATTTTAAAGAAGTGACAACATCTCAATTACTATCCACAACACTTTTCAACCACATTCTTTTCTCTAAAATGATTTCCATCTATCTTAATTTCGGCTAGCATATTGTCGTCTTAGACAAAAACAATTTTGATGCCAATATGAGCAGTATGATGAAACACTTCATAGATTTTAATAGCAAGCAGAAATTTGAATTTTCTCGAAAATTCTGAAGAAGGTTTCAGTTTTTAATTCAAATGCAAACAGTTTTTGTTTTATATTCTTTTTCTGACACTTTCTTCATATTTCTAATGAATGTTTAATTGTCTTTTGAGTCCAATACTGAAAATATATATTTTTTGCTCATTCCATGAGTTTAAGCGTTAAATACTCGGGTAATGAATGGCATGAATTTGAAATAATATTTTTTATCAAATAAAATATGGAATCATAAAGAAAAGGCCATAAATTCAATTAATGTAATAAATATTCAATAATTTTACGCCAAAATATATTTATATATATTTATCAGTTTTGCGGAATAGAGACGTGTATTCTATGCGTTAATAAATAGGGAATGAGAATCAGTAACTCTAACATTAGGACAGACTGTGTGTCAAATGATTATCATTCAATGCACGCTCATAAGAGCACTGTTTAGTAGTTGTGGTGGTGTTGAGAAATCCGGTTGAAGGGATGCAAAGTATTAATATTTACTATTTTGGTTTATTGCCAGTCAATAGTTCACACATTAATTTACTTAAAATTTTGTTAAGCATTCAATTCATGCAATTTCAGTCTTTTTCGCTCTTACCCTGCATTTGGAGCTCTACTTTACAATAATGAGTTTTTTTACCTGTAAAAGAGAGAACACATTAATTATTCATCAGTGATAGGCTCTGCTCTGCTCTGAAGCACAGCTCTGGTATCAGACAATTGAATTGTATTGCATTGTACTGTACTGTACGCTATTTTGAATCTTTTTGCTGTTAAAGTCTAGCTATGAATACATGCTTTAAGAACACATCAACGCATTAATTAATGCATACAATCTAGCAATCAATGGATGACTGACTCAAATGCCATTTTAAAACATTTTATTCTCAATTCATTTTTTTCAACAAATTTTTATTTCACTCTTTCTCTTATTCTAAGCAATAAAATGAATTCAATTTAATTGAAAAATTAGATGACATTTAAAAAGTCAAAATAATTAATTTAATTGACACAAAAACTAATTGATCTTGAATAAAAATAGATGAGTTAGAAAAGATGCCAAAAATATAAGTGAGCTGTAAATCATTGTTTGAATGAAAAATAGTTTTTTATTTTTAAAACTTAATCGTCTGAGAGATAGCTATGACTCGGGTTCTGAATGTGAAGATTGGGATGACTTCAATGGTTTTATTGTTGTGTTTAAATAAACAAATCTCACGAATTGACTGATCAGTCATTTATTATAAACTGCGATATCAAGTAATGCATGATTGAAGTGCTGTCCGTTTCATTGCTTTTTAGTTTATGTCAAATGAGATAAGTTTAAAAAGGGATGCCAACGTATTCTCCTCTCGTCTATCTTTCTATACACTATATCCCAATAGCTTCTCATGGGATCGACAGACAATTTCACGGACCACTGGCTTCGGCAAACTCACGAATGCACTGAACATATTAGAGTAGAGGACTAAATATCTAAACCCAATACCACCTCATTCTGAATGAATGTCTGATTTCAATACATAACAATCCAAAGACTTATTACACAATTTGATCGTAACTTTAAAACTGTTGTCTTCTTATAAAAGATTAACTCAAGTTATTCGCTATTACTTCCCATTATTGCCATTATTCCCACATCTCATTACTATGTTTTCAATTCTCTTTATTGGACAATGAGGTGAGGCTTATATGTTGGCTGAGTTTAAAAAAATATAAAATATATAAAAAACTAAAACATAGTGTTTAGTGTAGAGTTCGCGTGCAGTTTGTATGCAAAAATTGCTTTCAGCTAAAAAATTGTATGAAATAGTTGTGAAAATAAGACAATCCTCGTCTCCATGACTACTGCTATACTCAACCAAACATTGAAAAAAAAGTTTTCTTAAAAAACAGTTTTACCACACATTGCATGAAAGTAAGAGTTATTAAGAAAAAGTGACAAAAATTCTATCAAACCTATAAGTTATATATAAATAGTTATAATCAACAAAATGTCATTCAAATAGATTAGAAGACGTTTTCTGATAATTAAAATGAATGCCAAGAATATTGTCACTCAACTAAATTAGAAATAACTCAATGAATAAATTAGAAACCAAATAAAATTCATAAAACATTTGCCTTTTTATTCAACATTAATATAAACAGTCATTCAAATGAAAGACTAATATTTTGTTCTAACGTTTGGCAAACAGTGCAACGAAAACAGACCACTGTTTTAGACTATTTTTGGCTCACAAATAAGATAAACCTTTCGTTTTGTCACTGTCTAACACTGTCTAACTATGTCTAACCTCTACTGGGATTTCGATGGCTAAGTCCCGCGTAAGGCTTGCGAGGGTTAGCTCACACCTGAGACCCACAAACGAATAGTCAAATAGAGTTCGGTAGCCATCGTTCTGTTAGATATATAATAATTCCTTTCTTCTATTTCTTCGTCTTTTCTCTCATTTCTATTGTTTTGTTCACTCATTAAAGTGAGAAAAGAAAAGAAATTGAGAAAAAACAACGAATTCAGTTGTATTTCAGCAAAGAATAGTCTTAAGCATTGCACCGATTATACGATTGGATGTATTCTCGCAGTCATTGCAACACAAACTAAACACAACTGAATCTTACGTCTAATGTAAAGAATTCTGTATTTGTCTGAAAGCTAATGAAAAAGAAGCGGTTTGTTTGTAGTTCAGCTCATTTTAATGAAGAAGAGCCACTCAAGAGAAAATATTTCAGCATGATAAATCCATTTGCCTCTTGCATTCGTAAACACTTCAAATATACTAATGAATTATTTTTCGTCAAATAAATTGAATGACTTTTAAATTTGGTTTCAATATTTTGTTGAGAGAGAGGGATGTCTTCGATTCAATTTCAATATACGTTCCTCTGATTTATATATATATATATGTGTGTGTGTGGCTCTCACTAATAGAAATGTGATTTTTCTGATACAGCTTTGGGTAGGAATAAAAAAGAAATAGCATTTGGAGTGAAAGTCCGATTCCTTGCATTTTCATAGCTCTCCCAATGGAAATGGCATTCGTTGTAATCGTGATGTTCTCTACACTACTTCAGTCTTCTATTATATTCTGTATTCTTCTCGTTTTGAATCTGTTGCTAAGCAACGGAATCCCCATATGAGGAGCACCGGAAGACGACGTAATTACTACGGATCTCATCGCCTAAAAACTCAGTTATATTTTAGACAAACGTGACCCACAATGGACTCAATGGAGACTCACTTTTCACCCACTTTTCCACTCCAATTCAATTTATTCAACATTATCAATTTTCATATGATTTGTTAGATTAAATTATTTTGATTAATCTTCGTCAATTCAAAAAGCGTATTAATTAGCACTACTAATTCCTTACTAACTTGCTAATTCTTTATAACAAGCTTCACAAAAATTATAACTCATCTTAATATGAAAAAAGGGTTGATTTTCACAAATTATCATCCATTGATTACCCAGATAAGCACGGAATTCTACGATCAATTTTCCAAAAATTAAACCATGAATTTCAAATAATTGAGAAGATTTTTGTCTTGATTTTGAAGCGAAAAATATCACAAAATCAATGATTGTGTTAATGAATATTCAAATCATGTTTTCAATTGATTTTATTCAAAATTGTTTAATCAATTTTGTGATGACTTTTTTGATATGAATATAAGACTGGTATTAATGAAAGTGCAGACAAGAGATTGCGATTTAAGCGTTTTATTTGAGTTAATCATTGATCGAAAGTATTTTATTGGGTTTGTCTATAAAACATGAGTCGTATCACGATTTTGACCTCAACTCCAATACTACAGACAATATCGATATTTTGTCGGAACAATAAAGAAAAGGATGACTAAAGCTATTTATCTGAAATCAATGAATTTTTGTCGGCTTTAATATTGACAAACGTTATGTCATATATCGAACCAGACTTTCAATTCCTGACTATAGGAACAAACACTTAATGTAAAAATCATTGCATTTTTGTTTACAATATTTCATTAACGATTCAAATATCGGCAAAGTTTTGTATTCAGAGTCAATCGCTATTCAAAGTAATGATGTAAATTTGAAATCATTTAGGAGTCATATATTTGTTGTCTGTGTGGCTAACTTTGTGGAAAAATGATAATTTTGGGTCATTTATCATTGACTGACCCCTATATGTGCTGAAAAATATCATTGAATGCTTCAAATGATACACTAAAAAGATATTTAATATATAGAAAAAGGGAACGATAGCATTGAATGGACGACTCTTTGCGATACTTCATAAAACCATTTTATATGAAACCCACAATTGAATCCAAAATGAAATTTTTGGTTCACTGAGTCTAACGTTTTAATGAGAAAACGATCAACACTTTTGTGCTCAAAGTTTGTCAGTCAGACCCGGCTATGATCTAAAATAATTAATAAATTCTCTTTGGAGACAATTCTTGAATTTTTTCAAATTAAACAAACAAAAGGAAAATTCGACAATAAATGAAATAATTTAAAAACGCCTCTGGGTCACAAAATGTTAAGAATCAAGAATGCGATGAGTCGTGAATCGCACGAACGGTCTCTCATTAGTGTCGTCAGTGCACTGGCAATGGGTGTATGATCTCAATGATTGCATTACCAATGATGGCTCTGATGGCTGTGTGATCACTGATCGCCATTCATTCATATCATACCACATCAGAGCCGTTGTGGGCATAAAATGGAGAAGTATTAGGCGGAGAACTGAATATCATTCAAACAAAATGACAGCTTTTGCTCGTCTTTACTGTAATTTTACCCAATTCTCAAATTTTAATAGAGAGAGAGAGAGAGAGAAAGAGAGAGAGAGAGAGAGAGAGAGAGAGAGAGAGAGAGAGAGAGAGAGACCTTGCTTGAACGGATTCGAGAATTATGTCTTCAAAATGAATGTCAAGAAACGGGGTTTTGGAAAAATTGAGCTAAACATGAACTCAGTGAATGATTCTCATTATTTCGAAGCTTGGTAGAATAGATGAAATTAAGAAGAAGAAAGCATTTTCAACTTTATTAAATATGATTATTCTGTTTTATTTGATGTTGTATTTCATTTTTGTGTTCCTCCACTTATATATCAGAACGAGATTTGATATAATTGTACCCTGGAGGCATTTTTGAAGAATTTTTTACTTTCGATACCAATGATGTCAAGTGTTTTAGTTTTTATGACTCGAAGTCACATAAATTTAGTTGAATTCAGTTTCAGAAATTTCGGTCAAATGAACCCAAAACGAGATAAAACTAATTTTTCTTTCTTTTATTATTTTACTTTTGAAAGCATATCAGATGTTATTCGGAAATCAAATTTATTGAGTAAATCAATGATAAATTTGAATCTTAATATTTGAATAAAACTTTGAATTTGATGAAAATGTTGCCTTGTTCCTTTATCAAATACAATTCTTCAACAAGATTAATTATTGGTAATTGGTAGATTGGCATAAATATACCCTTAGTCAATTGTAACTCAACAAAAAAAACTTAAATTGTGTTCTGAATAAATTCTGAATATTCAACTACTGACGTAATTCAGAGCTTCCGAAAATACCTTGCAATATTGCAATAAAATATTTACTTTAATCTGAGGTTAAGAATTTGTCAAATGACACAAATTACAAGTTGTAGTCAATTCTAATGTTACTTAACTAATGTTACTTAACTAATGTTACTTAACTAATGTTATTCAATAAATTGAATATTTTATTTTTTCATCAAAAAGTACACTGAGCATCTAATAACAATGAAAATTGTATTCATAGCGTTCATATCACTGGAGGAAAATAGTCTTAGATTACTATTACATCGGATATTATTTTTAAAGCTTAAATTTTAATTGTTTATCGAAACCGATAGTGAATTATATTCGGATTCAATAAATAGAAAGTGATTTATGTCTCGAATGGCTGTTCCATCAGATCTTAACTGACTGTCACAATGAGATACTTATAACAACTTATTCAAGTTTTTTAGATATCGTATTGCAATCATTGATATTAAAAGTGAAATTGAGTTTTCAAGAAAGATGAGGACAATAATTGAATTAATTGATTGATTTATTGATAGTATCCGAAAAGCATTCATTTGGTTCAACATAAGTATAAAAACAAAAGACATTCGTTAGAAAAAAATGAGTCGACATTGAGTTCAATGTTTTGATAGTGAAAATGACTCATAACTCGAAAGGCAATCAAAAAAAAATTCTTCACTTTATTTTGGGCTAACTTTTTATCGCAGGTCTTCAGAGAAAAAGTGATTTCAAGTTTAAAAGATTTGTTATAAACGAAGTTCAGAGAAGAGTTGATTCAAGACACTTTTCACTATTGCTTTAGATATTTTTTAAGATATCAGAATAGGTTAAGAAGGAAAGGCATCTGATATAAGATCTAAGTTTTGTACCGCTCTCTCTCTCTCTCTCTCTCTCTCGTCTCTCTCTCGTCTCTCTCTCTCTCTCGTCTCTCTCTCTCTTTCTCGTATCTATCTATCTCCCTCTCTCTCTCTCGTCTCTCTCGTCTCTCTCGTCTCTCTCGTCTCTCTCTCTCTCTCTCTCTCGTCTCTCTCTCTCTCTCTCTCTCTCTCTCTCTCTCTCTCTCGTCTCTCTCTCTCTTTCTCGTATCTATCTATCTCCCTCTCTCTCTCTCTCGTCTCTCTCGTCTCTCTC
>JAQFXL010000181.1:0-28260 GCA_034693445.1 Edwardzetes edwardsi | reverse complement strand
AAGTCATCCAATTCCGCGATTTTCTTCAGATATTTCGCCAAATAATACAACTCTTTATCGGTATCTCTATTTTTGTGGGCCTCACGAAACGCCTTTATTCTGAGTCCGTTTTGGGGGTTCATTAAGAAGTTTTTGCGGATATCGTCGAACATAATGGTGTTCTTCGGCGTGTATTCCGGGAATTTGCCCCAAATTACACCCAACGGCTTAACCTATTGTTAAATGACATGAAGTACATTAATTATCATTAGTTCGGACAGAATAAGTGGTAACAGACGTCAACGGAGCCGTATTTCTGAGTAGTCACTGATATCATCGCCGAACTGTCCAAATAGAAGACTATCTTATAGTTGGGATTGCGTTCGACCCCCAGTTCTCTCATCTTGACTTCAATCCATTTCATTCCCGTCGCGGCTAAACAAATACCATTCAAATCAATTGATTATCTTTTTTGATGAGTTCTTTGAATGAATGAAGACTTACACCAAATAACGATATCATAGTCTTCATAAGCGATGGTCAGAAATTCGTGTAAATAGGGTCTCATGAGTTGTGCCGCGCATTCAGCAGTCGATCTGTGGTCTGGAATTGAAATCAACATATTTTCACACAATTTCAGGCCATAAATGTAATGAATTACCGAAAAGTGTATAATCGATGTCCAGAACCAACAGTTTCTTTCCAGGTCTGGGTTGGGACAGCATTTTTATTTTGTATTCTTTGACGCGTTTCTCAACTTTGACCAAAAACTCTTCTCTGTTCTGAATGGGAATACTTCCCATTTCGACCTCATCGCCGATATCGAAGTCATTGACAACTTTCGGTATGTCTTCAGGCGATAGATCAACGTTTGCGATGTCTTCCTCTTTGCTTCCAATCATCATTATCTTCATATTGGAGCGGATGTCCACCTGTGAGAGCGGAGTTTCATCTCTTACCGGCTTTCCTAAAGACAAACCAAATGACAATAATATATGCGAAGACCAATGCTATCAATGAGACTAACCATTACTCTTAAGTCCCATCAGTTTCTGTCTCTCGGGTTTGACGCCAGTCTTCTTATAGATGGCATTCTTGAGGTCAAACACCGAACAATCGTTGGTCACCGAATCGATCGTATATTCAGCGGAACTCCACTTTATTGTAAGGGATAACCCATTTGTGGCCAAATCTTCGCTCATTCTTCAAAATTTACGCAAAATATGAAAACTTTTGCCCAAAAATCTTGATTTGAATCGATTTAAAGGCGGGGTTTGTCTCAAAATATGTTTCACCGAAATAACCGATAATATCGAAGAAATGATTGACTTCTGAAAACACTTTAATTCATAAGTTATATGAAATTATGAAAAAAATGTAAATTTGATGAATGAATGACTAAATTGTCTTCAAATCAATTTCGGCTTTTATTTAGTTTCAAATTGTTTTCAAAATTCAGCTGATTTTCAAATTAAAAACTAATTTATAACAAACACTGTTACTATTTGGAGGGAGTGAACAACCCTTTCTTTTGTTTATATCAGCACCAAAATATTGAAGTGGGGGTCGGGGGCTGTCATTCCTTGCATTTATTCAAACGTATTGTTTGTGTGGTTTTAACAAAATTCTATAACAAAAACAATTTGATATAAAAGTGTCATTTGATAGATGACTCTGTAATCAGTCAGAAAACTACCAGAATATTCTTGATGTTTCTTTTTTTATTTATTTGATTGGTCGTTCAAGGTTAATTTTACAATTAGCAAGGTAAAATCAGATTTTATTGATAATTTAAACATGTTTTCAAAATTTATTTCATTTAAATAGCGAACGAGAATATAATGAATGAGATAATAGATCCGGACGTCAGACCCAACATAATGAAGAGCGAAGACAACATTCCGGCAGTAAATGATTGCTCAGGTTTTACACATTTTGGTGCATTCATTACACTAACAGTTAGTAGATATCCATTACTTAAGCCTAAGAATACATTTCCTAATAAATTCATGAAATCGTTGTTTGCAATGACAGTCAGTCGACACGATTTGGTCTTCAAATTGCAAAACACATAAAATGGGATTAAAAGTAATCGAATCGCACTTAAAAACCATAGTTTTGGTGACAAATGCTTTTGACTTTTTTGCACATTTGTCAGCCAACAGCCCACCGCTGAACACATGTTAAACATAAGATGACTTGTGATTGGAACCAACAGTTTGCTTGGTATGAATGCTAATGTATCACAAACTGGTTGTATATTGGCTTGAATTGAAGGATATATCGAATAAGAGACCAAACAAACAAAATAGATATTCAGATAATGTTCCCATGTTTTCGATAAAATGGAAAATAATGACCAGTTTTCTGGTGTTTCGCCCAAAAACTCATCCAATTCTTTGTAAATATTATTTATGAATTTGTTTTTGAAGTAACGATAAAATCGCTGAAAAAGATTAACAAAAATAAGTTTTTTTTGAACAAAAATTGCAAAACTCTTACACTTAGGGAAGAGGTGTAATAAAAATCAAAACAGACTAAAAGGAGGAGAACTGAGGCAACAAAATAGTAAATATATGCAAATCTCTGGTTTTGGATCAGAATGATTGACATAATATGCAGACCAGTCATAAGAACTCCACCGAAATATGTGCCTAACATTAGAATTCGTCCAAAATTTTGAGGCAAAAATGCAGTCATTGCGTGAATACAGGTTTGAAAAACGCCGTTCGAGATATTCAACACAATAATAGATGTGATTGTTATGAATACATAAATATTTTGATGTTCGGATGTGTTGGCGATCGTCATAACCACTACTAAACTGATGACCAGTGACTGAAATACTATACTTAAAGTGATTCTTCGAGTGAGACTCCAGACGGGACTGAAATGCAAACAAAAATACTGATAAAGTTCATGACATTAACATAAATACTAATTATTTATTCTTCGCTTGTTTTTGACATTTATCTAATTTGTAATAATAAAAAATATTTCCCAAATTTGGGAAATCAGATCAAAAAGTTGTGAATCGTGTTTGAAATAAGTGTTAATTAGATTTTTGATTTGAACACTAATGAGATTTTCTAACAAATTCTTGATTAATGATATGTTGATAAAAACAGTTTTTCATTACCTGATTGGCAGCAAAACATTGAAGAGAATTGCGATCACTGAAGAAGTAGAGGAAGTGATCCCATAGTAGAATATTAGGTGATTTTTATTAATCCAAATGAATTCACTTTTATTGAAAGATTTTGAGTCATTTTTATAAATATCACTGAATTTGTAGTCACGGAAGAACTGATTTCCAATTAATGTGAACCAAAGAAAAAAGTAAAAGAATCTATTTATTAAATATCAACATTTGCAGAGATGGGCAGAGATGGATAGCTTTTAACATTTAAGATACTTCTAACAATTTTCCATTTGCATTAACAACTAGCTTATTCTACTCCATGATAGAGAAGGGAAGTGATTGTCTTTACTCGATTGGTAACCTTGATATTTGCCTTAATTTGCTCATCCATTAAGTGAAACAATTGAATCAGAAAATAACGATTAAATCTCGAATTGAGTTGAAAAAAATCTTGAAATGACTTTTTGAAAGACATTAGAAATAAATTGAACAAGGCTAATTTGAAAAAAAACAATACTTTCTAAGTTTGGACAATACCTACCGTTTCCGCATTGATGAACAGATTTGAGGGCAAAAACATTGCGATTCCCTGCAATAGTATGACTAATGCTATGAAATTAAATCTGTCGGTCGGTTGTGGCGATACATAGGTTACTGAATGGGGTTCGAAAATCTTGGATGACTTCCAGGCGGGCTTTATTGCAATCGGACGGCTCTCACTAATACTTCTTTCGTATGGATCACTGCTGTCATCAAAGTTCTCATATAATGCCTTCAATTCCATAATTAACTCGAGTTATGAGAATCAGCGAAAACTTTTCACAAAATAATAATAACATTAAAACATTTAACACTTAAAAACACTCTTCTGAACGAAGAAAAATAACTTTCAATAACAGAATTGAAGATCAAAATTCATTTCAAACTTGGATTTGCACTGAAAAAGGTTTGGCAACAGACTGAAGCCAACAAACAATATACGAGGAAACAAATTGAAGTATTATTCGACAATTTTTTATGACATTTAATCCAAAAAATTTGATGAAATACTGGGTTATTGAACACAATCGACAAGTAATCCGATACAGAATTTTGCGTATATTTTATCACTTATTTGAAACACACTTCAAACGAATGAAATAGTTATTAATCTTTTGCTTTTGTGAACACAAAAAAAGACTTAGACTTTTCCATAGGAGAAATGTATTCGAAATATACGAGTAGTGCCTGACGTGACCATACATTTGAGCTGATGATTGTCCCAAATATAGTCTACATCTGATGTTTTTGCGATTTAATGATATGATATGATTGGGAATGACTTGTATTTCATTTGACAATCTTTATATCGAATACAAATTCTGAGCAAATTTTTCTCTTCTCTCAAGTTTTGAATTCATTAAAGCACTGATCGGTTAGTATTGAAATCTGGTTCTCAAGGATTCGATTGAAAATTTGATTTCGAGACTTGTTTTATACAAAATTTCAATAAATAGAAAAAAAGTTTTGTAAATAAGAATCAATAAATCAAATGCTGAAAACAAGTCGTTTTAATCAATGCTATTATAACTAAATAACTATTTTCAGAGCTTATATTCAGGTTTAATTTGGAACTGGAATATGACATTGATTCTAGGTATTATTTTCTTATATTTAGTAAATAATTAAAGAATTTTTAAAAAGAAATCACGAATTCATTAAACAGATAATGAAATGTTATTTTGAATATCAATACAATTCGTGTAAATAATTACAAGAATTCACTTCTCAACAAACCATGACTTCAAGCAAAAAATGTGTGAAATTGTTATTGAAATTAAAGTTTCAGCAAATCTTCTGATGAATTGACTAAAAATTTAATTTTGAAAATTTATTCAAAAAATGACACAATTTTTCACAGCTGTTTGAAAAACTTCTAAATTATTAACATTAAGGAAATTTTTGTCTAAAATCCATTTGAAACTCAAATTATTATTTAAAACTTGCAAATTGAACGCAAAAATAACATAATTATTACAACACTTGCAATATAGCTGTTATTAAAAATAATTTGCACTCAAAACTTGCATTTCATATGAATTCAATAAAAAGAAAAGTCGTTGAAATCATTTTCGAAGGCAAATAAAAAATTGAATCTCATTTCCATTCGCCAATTGATTTCAGACACAGCCTGTAATTAGGGTTAATCTCAGTGGCAGGTAGTTATCGATAGTCTTTTCACGTAATAAAATTAGTGTCAGTTCTGGACTGAAGAGCGGAACAGAATTTTAAAGAATAGTTGTGTTACGAAAAGCTGTGCCTTAATTGTCAAGTGTTTGAAAAAAATAGTCTAATGACAAGAGTTGGTGAAGAATAACGACCTCTAAATTGTATTGTGTTTTACTTCAGAGTCACAGACCGTAAGACAAACGAATTAATAGAAATATTTATTAAAAGGAATTTCTCATTAAAGCAATGATTGTCTCATATCTGACACAGTCTTAGATAAAAGACATTACAAATCATAAATAGTATCGCAAATCACTCAATATTCAACGCTACCAAGGTAGATGAGGTTTACATTTTTTCTTTCAATAACTTTAATCGTTTCCTTGAAAAACGTGAATTAATTTCAGGGAAATTTATTTTCATGGTCTTTAATTTTAGTCATCAAGGCTAATTTTAAAATTAGCTACTTTTGAGATAATTTGAAAAAAACTGAAAATAGTTGTAAAGCACCAAGGTGTGGGCCATTTCCAAAGAATGTAAGGCTAACCTATTTGCTAATGAGTTGAGTGAAGCAAAAAGTAATCTAAAAGTTCTGAAACAGAGAGAGAACTCGTCTTTACTTTAAGCCCAGAAAATGTTTTGATGTTATGATAGGAAGAGATGTAATGAAAAACTATTCGTCTGTTTATATCACACGTGGAATGAATTGAAATACGGGTTTGACATCACTTTGACATCAATTCAATTCATTTGGCTTTCAATCACTTTTTACACTCATTTTAATTGATCTTCAATTTGAAGACTAAACCAATTCTCAAATTAATTGAATCCGAATTAATTCAAATCAAAACAATGTTTACAATTAGTTATCAATTTTGGGCTCATTTCTTATGATTTTGTTTTTGTAAATATATTTTTAATGAATTTATATTTAATTAAATGTCTCTTCATTTCAACGAAACGTAAGTCTTATAATCAAATTCAAAACAATTGAAAATACATTGAATACATTGTCTTTTAATCGCCATTTTCTGCAGATATCTTCCAAATGTCTAAATTAAGTCAATAAGTCTTCTCTGTCTTTCAAAATCCAAACCATTTGAGCTAAAGATGTCTTTTATTCGGTTGTCTTTCTATCGGATCCGTCGCAACAAAATAGCGATAATCCGAATGATTAGTGCCTTCTTCTCAATCGCCGCCATATTTCTTCTGTTGTCGCGAACCATAAAAACAAATCCAAAGTCTTCTGCAAAAGGTTCTTCATTTTTATCGTCGCTATTATCGGCTGAATCTGTTGACAATCAATTAGTGGAAAGACATCCCAAGAGCTCCAAACATACTGTGATTGAATTGAGTGCCAAAGACTGGCATCTGATTAATGAACTGAATCCAGTGATTAAGGGTTGGGGCGAAAAGGGAGAGCCCGTCACACTTGACAGTGAAAAAGATAAAGAAGAGTCGAAAAAGCTCTTCAAAAGTGGTGCCTTCGATGTGTATATATCGGACCGAATCAGTCCAAACCGAACTGTTCCCGACGCCCGACCCTATGAATGCTCTAAAGTTGAATACGATTTAAAATCTTTGGGTTCGGCTTCTATTGTCATAATCTATACGAATGAGATCTGGTCGGCACTCGTCCGCACCGTTTGGACGGTTTGGAACCGAACGCCAGACGTTTTGCTCAAAGAAATCATTTTAGTCGATGACTTCAGTGATAAACCAGAACTGAGGGAACCGTTAGATAAATATATGGCCTATTATTTTGGTGAAAGAGTCAAAATTATTAGACTCGATAAAAGGGAAGGCCTTATCAGAGCTCGATTGAGAGGTGCCCGACAAGCAGAAGGAGATGTCATCATTTTTCTGGACAGTCATTGTGAAGTGACAGTCGGATGGGCCGAACCCCTACTCGAACGGATCCGCGACGACAGACGTAATGTTATCTGTCCTGTGATTGACGTAATCTCTGATAAAACATTGGAATACTTTGCTGGGAATCCCTACTATTTCCAAGTGGGGGGCTTTACGTGGAGCGGACACTTCACTTGGATTGACATTCCCGACGATATGACAAAAAAGAATCCGACCCGTGCTGTCGCGTCCCCAACAATGGCCGGCGGACTCTTCGCTATCGATAAGAAATATTTCTTCGAAATCGGTTCATATGACGAGTCAATGGAGATATGGGGCGGAGAGAACCTCGAGTTGTCTTTCAGGTGTGTGTCCTATCATTTCATTCCTTATCTCTTTTCAGTTGAAAATTGGTTCAACTTTTTATCGATTAAAATCTATTTGTCTTTTAGATTATGGCAGTGCGGGGGACGCCTAGAGATCTCCCCGTGCAGTCATGTGGGACATATATTCCGTGATTATCACCCGTACTCTTTCAATGGCAAAGACACGCACGGAATCAATACATTGCGAACAGTTATGGTTTGGATGGACCCGGAGTACCAGAAGTACTTCTTTATGCACAGGAATGACCTCAAACAGATCAATGCCGGAGATCTGAGCTCAAGACTTGCGCTCAAAAAAGAGTTGAACTGTAAGTCTTTTAAATGGTATTTGGATAATATCTACACCGAAAAGAAGTTCATCTTCGATGTCGACGCCAAAGCCTATGGGTTTGTCCGAAATGGTGTCTCCAATTTATGTCTCGATAATTTGAACAGAGATGAGGACAAATCACACAATTTAGGTCTGTTTTCATTCGTCTTTCCATACCTTTGATTCAAATCATTTTTGTTGTCATTTGTTTATTAGGACTGTATGTGTGCGCACCCGACAGACCCCTTGATATGTGGACTAATCAAGTGTTCACATTGACTAATTCGGGTGAACTGAGACGAGAGGAGGCCTGTGCCACAGCTGACTACGACACAGATACCATAGAAATGAGTAAATGTATTAATATGAGACACGTCCGCAGCACTAGACGTAAGCGGACGGCACAAAAGGAGAAGAGAAAACAGTTGTGGAAACACACAAAAGGGGGGCAAATAATCAATGATATGACCGGTCAGTGTCTGTCTGCATCCGGTTCTGAAAGCGGATCAGACGTTAAGATTGTCGACTGTAATGAAGACGATGTCCACCAGTTGTGGTGGTTTCAGACCTACACTGATATTCATGTCGATTAATATTAGTTAATAATAGTTAAGAAATTCAACAAATTTATAGTTTTCAATGAATTTGAATACAATTTAGTATTTGATTAAAAAAAAGCAAATTATTTATTAAAAGAAACCATTTTTTATAAGAATTCAATGTTAAGGCACTGACCAGTCATTAATAATTTGTGAGAACTTACCCATAATTTGAGTCATTATTTCTAAAACTAAGTGCACTTTATATTCATATTTATTTATTTCTAATGTTTTTATATTTCTTTTTTGTAAAGTTTTTTAAAAACTTTTGTTTGTATTGAAAGCTACGAAATATAGAGACAATTAACGCATTATTTCAGTACTTTTTCATCGCTTTTCTCTTCTTTTTTTCAATTTATTTATTTAAAACACTTTTGTCTTAAAGAAAATCTGTTTTTATATTTTTATATAGACTTTAATTTTAGTGAATTGTACTCTAGTTTTGAGACATTCCTCGTGACTAACGATTTAAAGTAATTTCAATAAACAACTTTCCGATTGATTGAAAGGAAATACTTCCAAAGCTATTAATATCTCTTTTAATTGTCTAATGATTTGAATCTTTAGATTTTTATTTGAGATATAATTTAATTATTTGATGAATGGATTCAGAGATAAGTTTTGATAGAAAACAAAGAATTGTTTTCCAAAATAAACTGATTGTGAACTGAATAATAGGACTAATGATTGCTATTAATGGATGAGATAATAAACTCTTGAGTTCTAATTTGATGAAAAGCTTTTTCTTGTTATTCTGTGAGGGGAAGGCCTGAGAAAAGTCAAATTATTGGGTCAGTCAATGGATTTACCAGTAGTTCTAGTATTGCAGTGCAAACCGGTATTGCAATTCTTTCACTTCAATTCTCAACCAAAAACTTGATTATAATTATTATGATTTTGTTTGTGAATAGAAGTTATAAATACTTTCATTGAATTGAATTCAGAGAATAAAATGAATAATAACTCAAATGAACTGAACGTAAATCAAGATTGAAATGAAATGAAGAAAAAACTGAATAAACAACTCTTTGTAAGAAGAATGGAAAACCAAAACTCAATGGAAATGAAAAGCAAATAAAAATCAAATCATTTTTATTCTCTTAAAAAAAGAAAATTTGTTTCAAAATATTCATAAAATTAATCGAAAAATACACACAAAAAGAGAGCAAAAATTAGAGCAAATATTTTTCGATATAATATTTTTATTCTAAACGTTATATACGATTATAATAAAACAAATACAATAATATTCATAATTATAATATAATATTCAAATTATAAGCATTTGAGAGAACTTTGTTTCGATAATAAGAGAAGATTCGAGAAATCAAATGAAGAAATGGTTTTTTTCATAACTTACAGATAATTTATATTTTATTCTCAAATTTCACCTCATTTTTCAAATTAATATTCAATTAATTAAGACTTTTGCGAACAGTCTCTGCGAAGAAGGAGAAGAAGAAGAGGACAATAATTCCAATCAATAATATTAATAGTTATCACAATCGTGTGTTTGTGTGATGTGTTTGCCATCAGTTTTCCAAACCTTTAAACTAATTAAACAAATTGTGATCTATTTGTCATTTTAATCGTTTTTCTTCTTAATAACGATGTCTTTGAGATTTACGTTCACTTTCTCTTTGACTTTCAACGGAACAGAATTGAAACAAAACCTAAACAATAAAGTCGTCGAAAAATTAGTATCAAAATCGCAAAACTTGTCTCAAAATGTGGACAAACCTTTTGAAAGCTTCCAATTCTTTTTCGAATTCGTCGAGTTCTCCGTTATCTAAATCGATGTCTTTCGGCATAAATACTTCATCTAATAGATGGAGAAAAGGAGACAATATTAGAATCAAAACCCATTTGAGAAGAATCAAAGAAGTGGTGACAAACCTGGAGATAGAGCCTCATCGGTATTGTTCTTCTTTCGGTTTTTATTAAGTTTATTCTGTTTTTGTTTGATATTATGCCTCAACTCGTGGTCGACCACTCTTTCGGGTGACGTCGAGATATTCTGTTTAGTACCGTTCGAGACAAGTGCTCCGTTTTGTTTGTGGTGCGGAATAACGCCATTGCAGACAATCTGTTCCGTTGCAGAGATATTTGTCTTATTGTTGTGATTGTTTTGGATGTTGTGAACAGAGTTCTGACTCAAATGGTTGTCTTCTTTCTTATCATTGGATGTTTTGATCTTCTTTTTGTTATTCTTATTATTATTCTTGGTATTCTTGGCTGCGTTTCCATTGGACACACCATTAATACTATTATTGAGATGATTGGGGGCTGACTGAAGTGATTCCAAGTCTAACAGCCAGAACTCGTCATTGATTCCATTC
The DNA here is from genome assembly GCA_034693445.1 of Edwardzetes edwardsi. Classification (NCBI taxonomy): domain Eukaryota; kingdom Metazoa; phylum Arthropoda; class Arachnida; order Sarcoptiformes; family Ceratozetidae; genus Edwardzetes; species Edwardzetes edwardsi. The sequence continues at coordinate 17,446 of JAQFXL010000181.1, read as the reverse complement.
GGAGGTTTGGATTCGGACACGAGTTTGGCAGTTAGAGAGTCGTGGAGGTGAGCCTCAGATGGCTTAGTTGTCGACGAATGTTGTTCTTTGAGTTGTTTAGATGTTATGCTGTTCTGATGGCAATGAATGCTATTATTATTATTATTATTGACAGAAGACATGTCCTTCTGATGATCACTAGACTTATGATCTGTTTTATGATTACTCTTATTATTATTAATAATAATTTTTTCGGCAGTTTTTGTATTGGAATTATTAGTGAGGGGTTTGTTCTCCTTTTCCAGTCTTCCGTTTTTCGCTTCTTTACTATCGACGGCTTTCTTCTCTTTAGTCTTTTTCTTTTGTTTTTCCCTTTTCTTCTTGTCTTTGCCGTTAGCGTCGGTGCCATTAATAAAATTAATCAATTCTTCCAAATCTCTTTCATCTTCTTTTTCGATTTGGTCTTTTGATTTACAACTGCTTTCGATTGCGATTCCGTTCTGAGAGACGTTTTTCTCACACTTTTCTGCTTTGCGTTTAGATAACCTCATCCGCAGCCGTTCCCTCATTTCGTTATAGTTACGAGACGTTGGCGCGACGGCAGGCATTCCGTGACCGAACACTTCGCAATAGCAACAGTCACAGACTCGACCCCCTTCTCCTCTCTGGTTATTACTGGTAGACGTCGAAGTTGTGGAGCTTTGGTCAGAACAGGAGTCGTCATCTTCCTCTTCATCTTCTTCGTCGTCCACATCCTCTTCTTCTTCATCGCAATCTTCGTCTTCTTCGCACTCGTCCTCATCTGTGGGTTCGACCACTTTTGGCGATTCATTCTTTGATTTACTCGTCAAAAGCAGATCCACTTGTGTTGAGGCAGTACTACTCTTTAGGTGTTTGTTAGGTGGGGGCAGATTCGTAATTGTTTTGATATCGATGGCATCCCACTCGCCATAAGCGGCCAAAAGTGTCTGCTCTTGAAGTGCTGAATGTGTTTCGACCTCAATGTTGACGGACTGCATGTTTTTACCCGATTTAAGCAGTTTTTGTTCCTCTAGAAAGCGAGCGTTCAGACACTCAATCGATGGCTTTTTTATGCACATCGGACTGTCACCACTCCCTCCACTATCGGACCGAGACTTGCCTTTGCCGGCACCGGATACATGATCGTCTAAAACCCACTCAACACTGAATTGTTCCCACTCTTTGATTAGCGCACGTTTTTTGTTTAAAATTGCGAACTATTTTCGAGAAGAAAAACAACAAATAATTGATAACACAATCGATAAGAGATATAATTCAATACTTTTTCGTATTTATCGATAAACTGTTGGGCTTCGCGCCAAACCACTGATATGACTGTCATCTCGTCCTCAAACTTTAGAAATCTTGCGTACATATCAATGAGGGACCGGTCTTTTGTCAGTGCTGTCAACCTATCAATCAATTAATTAAATTCAGTCATTAATCAAATTTTTTGACGGCAGAGAAAAGTCTGATTAATTCAAAGACTTATTTAATCAGAAAAAAGTCAATCAAATCAAAGAATGATTGAGTGGACAGTCATTCATACTTTGGTAGTCCGTGTTTGATGAAAGTGTCGGAATAGACGGTGCTTTGGAACAGTCGTCTGTTGAGGAACTCCCAGGTCAAGTTGAACTTGCGCAAATGCTTAGATTCGAGCTCTTGCAGGAATTGTGCGCTTTTTTTGGAGGCGCGACACAGCTTTCCGTACTGGTCTATCATTGCCTCGAAGAGGGCCTGAGAGCCCTGTTCTAAATGCTTCAACAGATTTAGACGCATCTCCACAACAAACAGACGGACCTGTGCTTCCAGACATTGGTACAGTTTATGTCGATCGTGAACACACAGCCTAACCAAGGTAAATGTCAGGGTTAATCCAAGAGATTACCAATCATTCAATAATTTGAAATATTTTGAAAAATATTTCAAAAATATTAGTGAAAACGACAAAAGGGGAGAATTATTCGTCTTATTATAGCAGTGATTAGTAATTAAATTCGACATATTCTGAGCAAACGTTTCATTCGATACTTCCTTTCAAATACCGAAATGTTTACAAAAATAATCGAATAATTTGTTGAGAATTACAAACAGAGAGAGAGAAATAAGAAAAGAGAGGAAAATAAATAAGAAATTAATTTTAGAACTTATATAAGACGAGAGTCGAGTAAAGCCTATACTCTTCTGAGAGCACACATTGCGAGAGTCGGGGGTTATTAACACTTGAATGAGAAATAAATAGTAAACATTTCCTTTGGATTCATTGCATTCGTTGAACAGTCAATAAGTCAACGATTTTAATGTTTTTACTGTTTGACTCATTTTATTGCTATTCCTATCGATCGAAAGAGTCGGTCAAAGAGGAGAACAATATTCAATAAAATTTATTTTTGTCACTCATTTATATATTAACTCAAATATATTTATTGCCAATATTCTGAGCGGACGGACAAATATGTGGGACGAAAGGCTCACTATGTCTGACTCAGTCATAAAGTTGTGCTTTGCGTAGGCTTACCTCAAACGAGACATTCCGACATAAGTGCCGGTAATAATTAGCCCCTTAGGGCACAAATAATTCAATTCTAACTAATTTGCAATCAAATTATCACTAATTCTGACCAATAATTTGGAATAAATCAATGGCCGAAGAGTTGGCCAAACAAAAGAAAATGAGATTAAAAGTGGTTACGACTTACTTATGAACTATTTCTTTGAGTCTGTCATTGGAAGGCAGCGGACACTTCATATGGAGTGTCAGTTCCATTCGGTTTTGTTGCATAAATGTCTGGTTGAGGACAAGACCTGATTCTCGATAAATGCGAAGTATGGCTGACTTGAGTTCGTGCCAACACGAGCGGAGGTCTTCATGCAGGGGCTGTTGGCCAGAGTCGTGTCGTTTACATATAGGACACGAACAGGAACTGGTTGTTACCGATATGGAGGTCGACGTTGTGGTAGTTGTCGACGAACTGTTCGTTGTTTGAGTGGCGATGGAAGTGGACGACGATATAGACGTTGTGGCGCTTAATGTCGAACAGTCCGTAGTGTTAGTGGCCGTCACTTTCAATGTCACCGAACAGTTTGAGTCTTTTTCTCTGTCCCTTTCATTTTCTATAATCTTTTTGCATGAATTACAGAACCAAAGCGAGACTTGTGGTGAGTCTGACATCAGTTCCAGAGCTGATTATAAAACAAGAATTAATATAAATTGTCATTAAATTAATCGATAAATTGAATGAAAAAATAATTGAATTTTGTTTGCAATCAGAGAATGAAATGAATAGAAAAGGCTTTCATTTGAAACAAAATAATGAACAGAAAGTCCACTCAAATGACATAAAACTCGTATTAATTGAATAAAAAATAATTTGATATAAATTTGCCAAAAAAATTGAAGAAATTATTGGTTTAACCGTTAACTCAATGTTAGAAACATTAATTAAAGACTCGCAAAGTCTAAGCGGTTAATACCTGCGAGAAGTCGAGCCCTTTCCGGGTTGTGCGGACACCGACATAACAGACATCGACCGTTCTTTGAATCCAAGACCACTTCTTTGCCGTTTCTTTCTTTGATGACAGTCTTTTCGTGTTTAAACTCATTAATCTCTCCATCGGAACAACCGATCGGTGAATGTCTGCCCTCAAGAATGCGATTGATTTCATCCATAACCTAATCAATGAAAGAAATGCTTAGCATTAAAGGCACAGACATTTGATTGACATTTGTTTACCTGTGCCGGCAGTTGATCCGTCACCGAATCACTTCTTGTTGTTTTAGTCTTGCATTTATTGCGATTCTTGCGCTGAGGACTGATTCCCGACATTTGTTGGTCTGAATCTTCGCTCAATAGTAGTGACATTCAATTAATGGCAGAATTAATCGATGAGACAATCAATCGATTTGTGGAAAACTTTGTCTCCTTTGGGATGTGTTGACCACAAAACAGAAAACAACTGATTATCCGGAAAACTAATGTTTTGATTGAATCAAATTTCAAATCATTAGTTGAATTGAATTCAACTACTTTTTTGTATTCACTTTTGAATATCAATTGAATTGAATATAAAAATATAGCGAAAACACAAAATGCCATTCAATGCATATAATGGCGATCTTTACGTAATAAAGACATACGTCAAGAGCCGCACACAAACCACGTCAACAAACTCAATGCAACTTTATGCACGAATACTGGGTTATCTAGGTGAATATTATGCAATTCTATCTTTTCGATGTTATAGCTTAATACTTGTCTCACAGTTGAGGTTGGTCAGATAGAAATATTATCCTGTTGAGCTATTCTACTTGAAAAAGACAAATATTATTTCTTTTCTATTCTTCTCGAGAGAGTGTCAAATCCGTACAATTGACCAAAAAAGCCATTACACTAAACGCTATTTCTAAAGCCCTATAGAATATATTGAAGTTGACGTTCGCATGTTCTCAATGCATGAATAGCTGTTTGAGTTGAGCCCCTAATGTCAAGTATGTAACGCTATAAGTGAAACAACTTATAATTATCTGACAGCTAAAGATGTTACGAATGCTATCCATTTAAAGACCCTATTGGTAAGTATCCTGTTGTAAGACGACTGCAAGGTTTCATCATTCATATGGTTTGCTGCTTAGCCTTAACCCAGATTGGATGTACTGTTGTTTGTGAAGTATAACCGAAGGGGTGTTTTCGACGGGGAATCCAACGAAAAAGGGGTCAAAAATAATTTGTTGTTTTCGCTAAAGAATTCACATAATGTCTGGAATCAAATCAATTACGTCATTGTATTTCCAGTTTTTTAAATGAATTTTATGCATAGCTTTCATAAGTTATTCAAAAACTTTTTATCAAAAGATAGTTATCTTCTGATAAAATTGAAATTATTTTTAAAAATACTTTTGTTTCGGAAATTATAATAAACTTTGATTGAAGTGAAAAGATTTTTGTCAAAAAAAAATACATAAATAACTTTTTAAATACCTTTTTATTTATATTATGTTTGATTTGATAAGCAATTGAAGTATTTTAAAACACTTTATATCGGAGTTTCATATCTTATTGAAATTTATTTATAAATCCAGAGAAAGAAAATTTTATCGCAGAATAAAACTTGTTTTTGTTGTTCACAAATACCTTTTGCCACAAATATTTCAATAATTTTATTCAATTTGAATGAAATGAAAAATTACTTCAAAAACAATGTTATCATTAGTTTAGGAAAACAATGAAAAGTTTTATAAACTTTATTTTATTCTGAATGCAAAGCATTTAATGTTTACCAGAATTACTGTTATTTGAGTGCAATTTTGAAATATTAAGTGCTTTTATCAAAATGTTTAACACTTCGTAGTATTTCTGGTGAATAAAAAACTTCACGATTTATTAAATGACAGTTTTATTGAAAAAAAGTTAATTGAAAACTAGTTTTTCATTTTGTTGGGAATTTTCCAGTGATTTAATCATTGATTTCAGAGAATTTCTCCATTGAAAAAGTTGTCGATTTCTTAGAGAATTAAAGTTATAATGATCTCACTCTAATCAGGGATGCGCAAGCAAAACAATACCAATGTCCTTGCCAAGTTTATTTTCTAGTTTCCTGAATGCTATGCATTAAAGATTATTAGAATGAATTAGTTCTAGCATTTGTTGTTCGATGTTGAAGCAGAAGACAAAACTTGCCAGGGCGCATTCATCAAACTAGTCATTACTCATCTTCTCATAATTGTCTTTGAAATTAGATTTATTGATGTCTGACATCAAAAACTTTAATCAGATTTTTAACCATTTATTATATTATAAGAGATTAAAAATAAGGGATTTTAGCAAAAATTTTAATCCTATCAAAGTTTTATTATATGATATAATTTATATCCTTGGTCTATGTATCACAAAATGTTATTCAATTCTATTCAATGGTAATTATATTCCTAATTAATGGATTGAAATATAATTAAATCAAATTATTAATCAAAAAAACATATGAGAAAATGAAAGACTAATTTCGAGAACAATGACTAGAATGGAATTTTTATGCGAATATGGGCTAAAAATGGAGCAAAAATGGAAAATACAATCAAAATAATATGGGTTTCGCTTTTGATTTATACCAACTTTTTGCATAACATAACCATTTCTGCTGACATTAATTCAATTTCGATACCAAACCGAAGAATAAAATCCAATTCTATTCTATTCGTTACCCCTTTTGATAGACAAACGAAAAGAAGATCAAAAAGATTTGAAAAGAGAGTGAGAAGTAATTGACTCAATAAAAGTCACAAACATTTTGTTTGTTATGACTTATAAAGTGTTTTATGGAAACAATCGAATAATAAATTGTTAGATAAAAGCGAATTATGTTGTGCTGTTTTTTCCACCGCACAGGTATGGCGAGTGTGTGGTGTGCTCTCGCATTGTGAGCACAGGTAAAAAATCACACACCTTTTTCACAGAACATACATAAATATTCTGTAATAAACAATATTTATTTTGCTGGATGAGGACATTGAACTATTGAACTCAATTGAAGTACTCTATTATACGCCATATTATGAGTGTTTTCTGAATTAAATAACTTTTCTCTATCTATAGATGACTCGATTTCACACATTTATGCCTTTCTTATCGAATGATCGACAGTTTTATCTTTGATTTTCTTCGGTCTTTTTCATTCCTGGATAAGATTTATATTGAATTTCTATTTCTATACTGAAGTGACTCTCAAATGATGTTTGATAAAAAAAATACGTCAAACATAGGGATCAGATTAATTGAATCAAATTATGAAACGGAATATTCTGTTCCTAGTTATAGCGTGAATCACATAAACTATGAACTGAAAGTCCAAATCATTTATATTTGAAAACTTAATTGATTTCATCCCTTTTGTAGCATATTTTTAATTGAAAAACTCTAAACATTTGTAAAAACATATTTTTTACTCTTTTTTATCTCTATATTAGCCTTCAATATGTCTCTGAGTAGCAAAAAATAAATTAATAGTTGTATTGATGCCAATAAACTCACAAATATTTTAGAGAAGAGTAGAGAAAAGCAAAAATTTTGAACTCAAAAGATAGTAAAGTGAGTGAAAAAAAAGTTGTTTTCGCACTGGAAATAAGGTTTCAATAGATTAAGCTTTGAATTAATGATAATTTCTCGTTTGAGATCACGTTTTAGGTCCAGACCTCATATTGCACTTCATAACAAATAATTGAAAAAACATTCGTTCAATTCTGTGCTATAATAATGAATGTGTTATTCAAATGCAAATCACTTTTTTCGTTGCACTCATTCACTGAATGTTTTGAATCTAGAATTTTGGGGAATTGAGTCACAAACAGGTATACGATTATCGAGCGCTCAGATTATCTCAACTTTTATGCCAAAACTAATTTATTATTCTGAAGAGCAATGGATAGTTGTCAGTCATAGACCTGATGTTGATGGGGCCGACCCTAACTGATGACTGCAGTTCCTATTCATTGAAAAAGCATTGATTTACAGATTATATAAAGTTTTGTTTTAGTTTTCTTCGCATAATATTTCAAATGAAATGTTTATTATTTTTGCACGATTATCGACAAGAAGAAAAAGTCTACATAACTATCTAGTTAAGATTCTATATCGATAAACAAAGTTGTCGATGTAATTCAACTGACCTTCAACTTTTGAACTCGAACCGATCAAAAAAATACAAAAGAAATAATAATCGATTTGTGTATTTGAAGGTTAGTCAAGAAAAACATTTCAATGGAATTTTGAGTCAGTGTTAATTAGTGCTGTTAGTTAACTTGCTTAATTATTCCAAGTAATGTTTATGTCGATTTTTTTACTAATCATTTTCCTCAATATCTGAGCGATTCTTTAGATCCTAATCGTTAAGATTGTCAACTAAGTTATCTTGCTCGATCAATGATCATTTAATGAACATGATTCTAAATTCATTAAAAGTTCAAAGTTACTTTTATCAAAATTATACAAATCTAGGGCCTATACTAGCCTTTGGCCATCACTGAGCTTAAAAATTAAATTATACGATATATTTATAATTATAGAGCATTTTCCTTATGAGGAGAGCACAGACACCACAACAACATAAACCGTTCGGACGAGTGTGTCCTAGAACTTGAAAACCGGTCTATTGAATAACTGCACTCCAATTACTATTTGGCCGGTGCTCTAAAGCGTACCAAAAATAAGTCAATTTAGGAAAAACTGTTCCTCTCTTCTCTCAAAGACTAAAACTAAAACCCAAACTCACATAACATGTCATTTAGTATTATAAGTGACTCTAATATACATTTCTTTATGTAAAGTAACGCAAAAAATTTGGATTCCTTTTAAAAGTGTGCAAAACTTATGGCAAAAGGCGGAAGTTTTTTCATTATAAGCAAATTATCGTATCGTTTGCTCGTTTAAAGTCAATGAAAAGCCTTTTTGCTTAACTCTATTCGCAATATTTTGTTGAAAAAACAATTGTCTTTCCTCTGGTGTAGTCTTCTTGACATTTATGCAGTGCATCAATGCGTTACTCAAATAAAACAATACAGTTATTTGGCATTCAGTTTGAGTTTAATATCACTCACGAAAAGTGCATTTAATTCGTCCACTTTTTCGGACTATTATTTGAGATCATTGTTAGTGAAAGAAAAAACTTCAACTCTTGTCTTCATTTGTGAAAATTGTATTTTGAAAAACTTGTTTCAATTGGTCTAAACTTCAATTTCAAGACTGAATAAGACTTTTGTTACTTTTGTATAACTTTTTTGTTAAGAGTCTGAAACTCTGTTTGGGTTCCGAAACAAACGAATCGATCGAATGGCCATAAAATGAAATGTTTTCATAACTTTTAGATCGAAATACTTTTATAAATTGATAAAAAAAAGTGGAATTATTGTAACAAAAGTTGGTTTTATAGACAAAACAATAAGATATTTGATCCGAAATAATGTCAACCGAATTAAATACATCGGCTTTACTTCGGCTGTCATTCATATCATCCATATTTATATTGAATTTTTTGTGTTTAATTAAAATGATTTGCTATCAAAGACTCAATCACTGTATCCACACGACTACCTGTGCGTTCATAATAGTGGCCTCTACAGTCTATCTATCATCTTGGTTACCATATTTGTTCCATTCATTCTATAACTCAACGGTATGGCCACTGTTGGACATCAAAGACCACTGTATTATTCAGCACACAGTCAGCGGTCAGATAACGACAATACTTTTCGCGATATTATGTGTCCGTAAACTGTATGATGCGTTCGCACCGGCGAAGGCTCGGACTATGAGCTATGCGGCCTGTATTGCATGGATAATACCACAATTGGTGTACCTGACTATGGCTGAGATCGTCAACGTTGACGATAACAACAGTTTCCACTTCTTGGACAGAGTGATGCCGTCAAACTCGACTCTGCCTCCTTCCGACTCCAAGGCAGTCACCGAAGGCTTCATGATTTGTGTTCATAGAATGAGTAGTGCTGTAATGGCACAGATGTCCTGGCATTACGTGGTTTTGGTCATTCCCATGACTGCAATGCTTTTGATTTGTTTGGCCGCCAATTATCTGAGAGATTCGTTCAAAAATTGTAAGTAATTTATAGCAATCATTGAGTCAATTGTTTTAACATAACATTGAAATCTATAAACAATTGGCACTAAACTGATATTTACCCGCATTTTAGTGAATATCATCGTTGATTCAACCATTAAATGATTTATTACTGCAATTTACAAGCTTTTAACTAAACTAGAATAACTTTCAAGAAGTTTTAAGTGATACAAAATGGATTTTCCTTGCTCAGTAGGTAAAGGTTCAATGATGAAACTGTTAGAATGAGACAAGGTCATATGTTTTTTTGGTTGTCAAAAAAGATACATTAACTGAAAATATAGTTTACATAAGTGATAGTATGGGTAAAGTGGAACAAAACAGTTTTGTAAAACGTTTTTAATCTTAACTAATCATCTTTTGAGCAGATTCCAGCTGTTCTGCTAGATTATCTTTTGACCTTAATTACAAGTCTTCTAATTTAACGGTTTGATTACAGTACAGAAAGACGGTTATTGCAACTGTTCCACAGATGCCATACTCAACATATGTCTGTATTTAAACTTCTTATGGCTATTATTGTTGCGACCGATAGTAGTGTTGCGAACTCTTCTGAGTCAGAGCGGCGCCGAAGACTTATCATCAGCTCATTGGTCACCAATTAATCCATTCTCACAACAGACACAAACAATTTACATGGATTTCGGCACTCATCTGATGTTAATCATAATCTCAATACTCGTCCCCTTTTCAACTCATGGAGGCTTCAGAAGAGATATGAAGCAAAAGTTGCGGAAAAAAGCTAATAAATACTGTCCTTCCAATGCAATCAAAGCACTCGAAGCCAATTATTTTGATGTTTTAGAGATGCCTGAAGAAGGCATAGAAAGTGATAGCGTCAGAGCTGTCAAACTCAACAGTGCACTTTATTGAACATAATTCTCATCATTTTATTATTCAATTTAATTTATTTTAATTTTATAATATATTTTAATAGAATATTCTTGGCTTTGACTGAACTCATAAATTGAGTGATTGCTGGATAATACTCTCAGTTTTAGGTGAATGTCATTTGAATTGATTTAAATTGATTTATAGACATTTATACTAAAATTGATACAATGGTGAAGTTTAATGTCCTATAATTTATTTTGATGTAAGTCAAGGATTTTTCAATTGACAGTAAAATACTCAACGAAAAAAAGAGGTCAAAAGTCTTTGAATGTGTGTTTGAAATGAAATTTTTCCAATACTTTGTATACTAAAAGTCTGCATAATTTAAAATTATCGCTAATTTATTCATTGGAATAAAGCAATTGAATTGTAAATGAAAATCAATAAAAAGTCAATATTTTCTAGTAATAAACCAAATGTTTTAACCACAGAATTATTGAATAGCTTTTGTCTAATGATAATCAAACCCTTCGTCAGTGAAGCGATTGGTTTGGTTTTGATATCATTTCATTTCAAACCATTATTTTTATGCTTCACTTGATTTTGATTAAAGAGAATTTCAAAAACTTTTGTTTAATAACTCTTTTCTCTCATTGTATGTGAACTGACAAAACATTGAGGACACAAATCAGACAAAACAATAACTTATAATTAAATACAATTTTGTCACTCAGGATAACATTCCGTCAAAGAAGTTATAAAAACCAAAGCATTGTTTTAATAAACTTCTTATGAAAATTAGTGGTAATCTTCCTCTTCCTCATAGCTGTGTTTCTTAGACATTAACTTTTAGTTTTCATAGTTTTCTGAGTCAATGACATCAAAATGTTGGGAAGATTTCTCTTCAACTCAAGAGATTCACTCAATTTAATCGTTGGAAAAGATTGGCATTAAATCTAAATTGTTATGAATTTCACATCATTTTAGACATTAATTCGTAAATAATTTGAAAATAAATTTCATGTTTACTAAACACTGAAAATATTATTAATAAAAGTATTTTCAGAAACTATTTGAAAGCCTTCTTTGAGTTCAAGAGTTGAAACTTATTTATGATTTGTTTAATTTGAATCCAATTTATTAAATTCAGGTCTATTTTCAACGGATTTATTTACAGGAATACCAATCGACTCCACTCCCACTCGAAAAGAGCTCAAAATAAGTGTATATTTTTAGAAAATCAATTTTCTTAAAGATCTGACAAAGAAATCCATTAATCAGTTGAAAAAGTAAAGATACACTAAGAGGGAGGTCTTCCCAACTGATGGATAGTTTGAAGAAACGATGATTTCATGCTTCAGACTCTAATTAAAGATAACAAATTTGGTTGACTTTTATCGTTCATCCCATTAAATCAAATTTATGTCTCGATTCTTATTTTATTCACTTATTTGAAATGAGATTTTAGTTAATTCAAAACCTAATGATTTGACATAATTTAGGTCTGAAATTGCCTGAAAAGTGCATCAAATCATTGATTTAATCGATTCACTATAGCTATGGTTAAGAAGATTTTGATTTCTTTTCAAGTCTTCAATAGACGGGAAGTCATTTTCAAGAAGTCTTTGACTTCAAATCAAAATTCGAGATCTTATTGAAAACCAAAAGTTTTCCAAACAATAGAAATATAGCTTTGAGTCGGAAGTATAAAAGAAAATTTGCTCAAAAACAAGCAAAAATCAGGCGGAGCTTCACTAAAATGTCAGACACAACAAGTTTTTAATCAATTCAGAAAAGCATTTGAAAATATTTAAGAAATTTTAATTTAAAGAAAACATAAAAATTCAATCTATTTGTGACCCAATAATACTCTTTGATCTAAATATTAATGGGTTTGTCGTTTGAATGTCAAGACTTTTGATGATTTATTTATACAAATTTGTACTTGTGCGAAATTAACGATAAATAATCTGTCAGTCATTCAAAGTTTTTATATCAAACTCAGCCGTATTTTTCTGTCCTATCCATCAAAACGAGTCACGAAATAATTTGTTTTTTAGGACAAACAGTTTTTTTTTATTGTTTTTCATTTCAGTCGTTTCCCATACTTTTTAACAGATTTTCATTTTGTCAATGAATTGAATAACTTTTTGTTTTATTGAGTTTTTCTTTTATTGCAATTATTAACGGAACTGGTATTCAATGTCGATATATAGGACAGAAAAGGACTATATTTATATCCAAAAATACATTTTGTTGTTATAAAAAATTGTGTAATGATTTAATTGTGGGCTCATTCACGACATGTTCTGAATATTTGTATCAAAATCATTTGAATTTCTCATTTTCTCATTTGAAAAATGATATTTTTTGTGCACTCTTTCCCAAAACCAATGACTTTATCAATGATTTGAATTAAATCAAAGTTTGAGAAAAAAAATTGTTTTAATATAAAGTGTTATGTAATGTGACATCAATTTGATTCAATTCCTTCACGGATTTTGAAGCAAATGTTTTATTAATACTAGAAATGTTGAAATTTTCATTACATAACAGGGAATAAAACTGAGTTTTCAAAGAGCAAAATAGTCTGCAATCAATTTAATCAAAACAATTTTTTTGTGCTGAAAATCTGAGACGGGTTTTGAATTTTTGATTAAAAGTTGGATTAGTGTTTGGAAAAACTAGTAATGAGTAGAAAACCTCGATTACTTCCAGTGTTTTTCAAATTAAAATAATGGTTGGATTAAATTTATTCGTCAGACTTATAAAAAAAACCTAAATAACTGTGAAATTACAATCATATTTGAAGGCAGGTCTCTAGTGATTCATCAAATGCCTCATTAATGCAAAAGAATTTTTTTCATTGAAATACTCACTCATTTGCAGCACTTGAGAAGTAATTCAAAAGTAATTTATGCAAAACATTGAAAATTAGTTTCGATTAATTACAGACTAAGACTTTCAATAATAACTTTTGCACAGAATGTAAATGAAATCCAAATACATATTAGGCAAAGCAGACGACTGTTAACAAGGGGCTCTTATTTCTAATTAATTGAATCGATATGTTATCAAATGATAGTAAATATGCGTCAATTTAGTAGCCTAGATAACAAAACAATTTTCCGCTGTTTCACATGAAATGGCTTTTATCAGGATAGGATAGGACAGGACAGGACTCCTGTACATCAATTGACTGTTCTGAAGTCAAGGTTACTTTTTTTGATAAGCCCAACACATATATAAATCGATATTTTTTTCGATGTTTAACTTCTCTCAAGTCAACAGTCAAAAGGTAAGGTTATTTGTAAAGTTGATAATGAAATTAGTGTTAAGACAATTTTGATTCAATTTTATGTTCAGTTTTAGAAATCAAAAGCGAATCGATTGAAAACTGCATCGAAATGGTCGTCAAAACAGAAATCTATGACAAAGAACATGGAATAAGTCAATACACTCTATCGAACAGCACCGGTGGCTTAATTGTTAAAATAATTGATCATGGTGCTACTATCACCAACTTATTGGTGAAGGATAAGAATGGTGTTCAACGAGATGTGGTTTTAGGGTGGGATGACCTAGATGGCTATCTCGGCAAAAGAGGCAAAAACCCATACTTTGGAGCCCTGATCGGCCGATGTGCCAACAGGTATGTCTGCTTGCTTAGTTATTCAATTGATTAAGCATTGTGAATTTCCTTGAGAATTATTAATCTGTATAGAGTGAGATTAACCTTGTCAAATTTTACATACTTTTAAAAGTTAGTATAAATATTCTGAGGGGTGTTTCCACTAAATTAGTTTTCATTGATCTTTGTCTCAAATTATGTGAAATATTTGTCGGAATCTAATCTGAATTCAAACAAATGTTTGATTAACGCAAAAGTTGAAAACACTTTGAAAACAATGATTTCTATTTTGTTGGACAGAATCATAAACGGAAAGTTCAATTTGAATGGAAAGACTTATCAGTTGGCTGTCAATAACGGACCCAATTCTCTTCACGGAGGGCTCAAAGGCTTCGACAAAAGGAAATGGAGTTTATTGAAGCAAACGGATAACTCAATAACTCTGGAATTGATCGCTGAAGACGGAGAGGAAGGATATCCCGGAAGAATGAAAGTGGAATTGACTTATTCGGTGACTCAAACAAATGAATTACGTTTAGAATATTCGGCAAAACTGACTGAAAACCAGGCAATCGATACAATACTTAATCTCACAAATCATTCGTATTTTAATCTAAACGGTTGTACTAATGAACAAGAGTTGGATGTTCTCAACCATACCGTTCGGATGACGGCTGAGCACAACTTAGAAGTCAATGATTTACTTCAACCGACCGGCAAAATACTTTCGGTAAAAAGCGATTCCCCACTAATGGACTTTTCCACCAAAAGCCATACAATTGGGGAACGGATCGCTAGTGTCAAGCCTGACGGTTATGACCACTGCTATGTCATTGATACTAATGAACAGAATTATAATATTAAAGGCAGTGATTCTATTCGTGAGGGGGTTGTTGTGGTCAGCTCTCCCATAACCGGAATAACACTGACCTTTTCAACCACTGAACCCGGTTTTCAATTCTATTCGGGAAATAATTTAACTAACGATCAAAAGACCAAAAAGAGTCAGTCGAGTAAAGGGTTGTCACTTAAGAGAAACTCTGGATTTTGTTTGGAGGCCTCGAGATTCCCAAACGCTGTAAATGAGGAAAAGTGGAAAAAACAAGTGGTTCTCAAAGATAAACAGACGTATAAACAGACCACTGTTTATAAGTTTGCTCTTTTATAAGTAGTAATTACTTAATCGATGAATACTTATATATTTTCTTAGCAAAAATTTGATCTAATCTTTAAATTAATAAATTTTCGAAAAAGTTATTCAATGATTCAAAAAATTCATTTATTTATTTGAAAATCGTTTCAAAATAACAAATATTTTTAATAAAGACTTCTTTGCTTTGTCTCCAAAAGCCAAGACTCCAAAATCATACGAAGACTCCTTTGTTTGATCCGATTGTGTGCCATATCTCTAAACCGGACCATCAATGCAATCGACCAAAAGAGAAGACACAACTGAATGACTGTAACGCACAGACGGAAGTCATTCGCAATCTTTGTTTGTCTGCTGTCTATCATAAGCATGAGTTCCCTCCAGTTTTGTTGAGTCACCACTGCTTTGACAGCGCTGTCGATGACCAGAATCAGGAACCGGAAAACATATGCAGACATGAAGACTAATAGTCCGCTGTAAGACATATTGATGGCCGAAAGTCCGCCCAACAGATGAACGACTGATAGGACGAAAATGATAACTAAAAGCAATTCATCGCTCAGACCGTCGGCTCTGAAAGCGATTCGAGCGTAAGAACAGACTTCTAGACAGTCACCATAACTAAGCAATTGTCTGATGCCTTGAAAGCCAGCAAACGATAGTGTGGTGGCTGCCATCAGATTCAAAGTTGAAAACAATACGACTGATCCTTTCAATGACATCCCTTACAATTTGATCAATTGATTTGAAGATTATTAAGAATTTTGATTTGCGGTTAAAGCGATTATTTTCGTTTGAGTTTTGATTTTGAAATAATTTTTAATGAATACAAAACTACCGCGAGATTTATGACTAACTCTTTTCAAAACATTAGACAAAATTAATAGTTTTCTTAATTAAATGCCTAAAAATCAAATTCTAATGTATTGTTAATTAAGTGTCGAAACATTGAAAACAAATATTGAAAATTGTCTCAAAATATTGAATATGTTTCCAAATGTGATTTTTGTGATTACAGACGACTTTCTTTCGTAACCTTTGATTGAATTGAAATGTTTAATGAAATTTAATTTCAAAAATAATTATCCAAAACAACTCATAATAAATAAAAATTTTAAATTAGAAAAGTCTTCATTTTTTGGTCATTTTTGTGCATTACTTGCAAAGGAATCAAAACGATAAGTCAGGCGATTAGGAAAAGCGATGGAATTCAAAATTTATAATTTAATACTTTGATTATCCATTTCAATCAGAATTGAAATCATCGATCAACTATTTTATTTGTTTAACCAGTATTTGTCTGCATTCTTCTATCATGAATATTGCTTTTAATTACCCAGCTCAAGTAGATTCTCGGCAAGACTTCCTCGGAAGGATAGGTTTAAAATGTAATGAAATCCCATCTGATTCTTGTTTCCATATTCATAATGGAATTTCATATTTTATTTATGAATAACAATGTTTTTACAGCGAAATATTCCAATCAATTAATTGTTATTTTAATCGACTCTTTGTCCGGAAATTTGAGAGAAATTCTATTAATTGGATCTCTCATTGCATTAGAGTTTAACTGATTTTAGATTTTAATGCAATTATTCATTGAAATCAAAATATGATTCAATAAATTAATGACAAATATTTCTCATTCCATAACAGAAAAGAAGGTATAAAAGAATCGTTCAATAGATTCAGTCTTTCACTCGATTTCTTCGATAAGTTTTCAAAAAGTTATTCAAACAGTTATTCATTGATTGCAATGGCTTTCAATAATTTGAAATCATTTTTAATTTGTGGCTCTGTTTTGCTCTTATCTTTTGCTCTTTTGTTTAGCCTTTCGGTTTGGATTCAATGCACTCAAAGTAAGTGAAAATAAATCATTGATTGCTTTAATAATTTAATTAATTATTTAGCCAAAGAATTGAATGAAAACCCCAACGACTGTTCCAACAGTCAATTGACAAACGGAGTCTATCGCTGTAATATCGCTTACTGGCAGTGTGTGGATGGACTCACTCAACAAATCATTGCAACCAATGGACACCCTTCGTGGCCAACACCAGCAGATCCAGAGGTGACAACTCCCGGGTCACGACCCGACGAGTCCACTGAATCCACGGTCAATACCACTGCAATAATTTGAGAATATTCTCAACGCAATAATCACTCGAATGTCTATCAATACTACACTTCGAGTGATATTAATATCT
>JAQFXL010000180.1:0-28269 GCA_034693445.1 Edwardzetes edwardsi | reverse complement strand
AAAGTTTTTGGGCTTTTCCTGGGCTCGTTTCGGGACTTCTGCCACTCTGGCACCCCAGGCATTTCGGCTCCCTCTCACATCCTGGGATTAGAAATTTTTAAATTTTCATGGCAATAGACCAAGTTGATTGTCAGGATTATGAATATGTTAGTCACCAACACTTCCATGAAAGCCGGGTAACTCTCTCGTGAGGGTTAAATGAGAGCCAATCAGAAGCTCTGTTTAAGTCATGCATTGAATGAGACTTTCGTTCGAATTGTTCTCAACTTTAGATTAAATCATAAAAACTAATAAATTCGTGGATTTGTTGCGAATTTTGACCGAAATTTAACCGAAAATGTCATTAATTAACACAAAACATATGGAAAGACATCGACTGATGTTTAGACAAAAGAGAATATCTGAGTCCCAAAGACTAAGTCAAAGACAGAGCGGATCACAACTCACACAATGGACGGCCTCTGCGAACAGTTGGAGTGATTCCCAAACGAGTGGCGCACAGAATAACAACTGCTTCGGAGATGTAATCCGTTTCGAGAACTTTAAGTTTGTTTACGACAAAGAATTTCTCAATAATTTGAAGCAATTGACTCGAGAGTTGAGGACAGCCTTTTCGACCCTCGACTCCAGAAGTAAGTCTCGAATTATTGGACTGAATGTCACACAGAATATAGAAGTAGTCAAACGAAAGTTAATCCAAAGAATTAAAGACAAAATCAATGCCATTGATGTGATGTCTGATGACATACAAGAGGCCAACACTCGAGATGTGGACACTCAGAACACTCGAGAATCGACTCCAAACGACTCCAACCAAACGGATAATTGTATTCATTCGACCCCTGAGTCAGACAATGAGTCCGACAATGACTACGAATGGACGCAAAACAGCTGTCAGATTGTCTACACTCCCGCCGAACCCCTCTTTACTCAGCAATACATCGAATCTTTGAATTATACGAAGAATTCGAACAAAAGGTTTAAATATTCAGAAGAAAACTATCGATTTCTGAGTCCCTCTGAACTGTTGTCCAGTTATGACTCGGGTTTTGTTGGTTCTCCGCCCGACTCTTCTCAACCATTAATTGATTCACAAATGTCTTCACAAATGTCTTCTCAAATGTCTTCACATATGTCGTCTCAAATGGTGTCTCAATCGATGGAAACGAATCAAAGAAAACTTGAAGTAAAAGACAACAAAAAATTATTTTTAATAAAAATTGAATCAAATGTTTGTCCGACAGATCGTTAACCGTCACAAGTGGTCAAACACTGACTACAACATAGCGACGGGTATAACACTGAAAGTCGTGCCTCAAAACAAAGTTAGGACTCAACGCAAACGTAAAAAGCAATTGAAGTTCATTTTGGAGAAGATATTGGAACTCATAGAACAGGACTTCTTCTGTACGAAAAGGGATTTGTATTATCAAAACGTTTCACTGTTTACGAAATCGCAACGCGTTGTCGACGAGATTATAGACGACTTGGCCTGTAGTCTGAGGGCTTCCAGACCTCAACTGCATATCGTGTCCTCTACCAGAGGTCTGGTCTTTGGACACTTAAAATTCCAGAACACAAATGGAGTGCATACGGATTGCCTGAGTTCTCCCAATGGGATCAATATTCCTAACGATACGGAAAGAATCCATAGAATGACATCAAAAGCACTCTTTGTTCTGATTATCGAAAAAGACGCGACATTTCAACAACTAATTGATCTTAGAATTCATGAGAAATACCCCCTAATTATGGTTTGATATAATCATTCAATTCTTAACTATAAGGGTTTGACATAATGTATGACTTATTTATATTTAGGTGACGGGTCACGGATACCCTGATATGAATACTCGCGCTTTTGTTCAGATGATTTGGAATACATTCGAAATTCCAATCTTTGGTTTGGTTGACGGCGACGCTCACGGACTCGAAATTCTGTGCACTTTCAGACACGGCTCACTCGCCCTCTCATATGAATCGTATAATCTGGTGGCGCCTGTCATTAGATGGTTGGGAGTATTGCCCACTGATATCATTGACTATGAGTTGAGTCCTTCCGTTCAAATCGATTTGAGCGAAAGGGACAGAAAAAAAATCCAAGACTTGAAAAATAGAATATATTTAGTGGGAAATCACGAGTGGAACAGACAGTTGGATATTCTGCTCAGAATTGGCAAAAAAGTGGAAATCCAGTCATTGGCCCAACACTGGCCCACATTCCTATTGGATGTCTATTTGCCGGCAAAGATTCGTTACGGAAAGTGGATCTGATTTAGCGCTCATTTACTTGTATTTCGTTTCTTTGGGTTTTTAAACATTTCTTTTAGTTTTAGTTTTATTTGAATTTTAATAACTTTTCGCTTAGTTTTCAGTTTTATTATTAATTTTAAGTCTTTTATAAAACATGAATATATGAATAACCAATAAATTATCCTCAAAACGAATCCAAATTTGATTCTTGTGGTCCAATAGTCGCGCGACAGACCCTCAGAGCGCGTGTAATCGAAAGCGGGACAGACCCTCAAAATTTGGACTTCAATTTTAATTTTTTGTTAGAAATAAACTCTTGTTTTGGAAAAAATCGGTTATCTTTCAAATAAGTTATAAATAACTTCTAATTCGAGGAAAGGGTTGGTTTGAGAGACAATTCGTCTGTTTGTGACAAATGCGATGAGTTTTACGTCAATTAATTTTATATATTTTTCTTTTAATTATTTTATGGCTTTAGAAACGGCTGTTAATAATGAAGTCATTCAATGCTTTTTGCAAATTAAGGAAAGTTTTCTGAAATAAATTATAAAATTGAGTTAAAAAAGTTGCCGGAATGTTATCTGGTTGAGTGAGAGCAAGGTTATTGTGTGCTGGAATCGTTTATTAACGCCAGTATTTAGTCAGACGTCTGGAAAACAATTTATTGTCGCAATTGTTTTGGTTTTCATCTGATTTTAATTACTTTCATTAAAAGTTGAGTACATTTACACTCTTTAGGTATGAGTGGAACGGTTTGATCGAAATAATTGAAATTCGGCTTCAATTTGATGATAGAGTTGGTTATAAAATAATAATTATATAATAAATAGTTTAGTTTTGAAGTGTTGTTCAATTAAAACGATGTCATCAACTCATTCATAATCTAATCAATTAATGTGTGATATGTTTGTGACAAACGTAAAGAGCAAACGATGTTTAATATTATTTATTGCTTTAAATATTTTTCATAAAATTTTTGATTTACAACAAAACTAATTCATCAAAATCTGCAGTAATTTTATAGTTTCTTATTAATTACCACTCAATTGAGTCAAACAAGTATTCAGGAGGCGTCGCCACTTTTTATCGGACATCCGCGAGAAAAGGTGTGAATTATTCCTTACACTTTGATAAGTTAAGACCTTGATTACTTCTAAAACAATGCGCAAAGTTTGTTGAATAAAAAATGAGTATGCAAATGGAAATTCTCAAAACCCTATTCTGTAAACAGTATTGTTAAGTGAGAGGAAAGTCTAAAGAAATTAGATTTTAAAAGAACTCAATTAAAGCGATTACTCATTGAAAAAAGCAATTATTGAATAATGTGTTGAAAGCATTTAGTAATCGTTTGAGAACTACTTCCGCACCAATTCTGCGAAAATTTTGTATTTTTAGTAATGAATGCAGTAATGAATGCAATAGTAATTTGTTAACTCAACCAACGATACAATCAATTGAAGGCTTATTTTTTCTGCAGAATCGTCTCAATAGGAATGTAATGAATGAATTAATAACTAAATGTATGCCAAGAGTTGAATGAAAAGTCAATTGAACTCCAATTTATGAAAGACTTTTGAAAAAACGACACGAAATTTGTGTATCAAATGCAGGAATAGTTTATTTTTGCAAACATTGGAAAAGAGGCGAATCATTGCAATCACGCAATCAATGAATGAATCAAATGAACCAAACATTTGACTAATTATTGTCTCATATTTTTTGAGCAAAATATTGGACTCAAATGAAATGAAATGATTTGATTGTCTGACAATCGTTTAATGCATTAATACATTAATTACTTATATATTAACACAAATAACTGATAATCCAATTAATTAGTGTTTTCTTAAATCAAATGTTTGTTTTGACTTCAAAGTGATTGTCATTTCTGAGGCTCGGATGTGCTGTTCTTCACTCCGTCACCTATGGCTTCAATATATCGATGCAATAGAAGTAATCTGAAGAATGGCAGATCACAAAGAAGTAATTATCTTATCTTTGAATTTTCTTTATTATTATTGTTATTATAAGACATTTAACCACTCATTCACTCAAATAATATCAGTAATGAGTCGATCATTAAAAGCAAAACTAATTTCTTTTTCTAACAAATGCTATGAACTTATGTTTGCATTGATTTTGGTGTCGATTATCGCAAAACTATTTAATATTAAATAATAAATATCTTTGTTTTGTTTGGTTTTTATGAATGTCTTTTTGTGTCAATTATTGTCTTAAATAATGTTTTTAAACAAATATTTCCGATTAGAACGTTATGACAGCGAAGACGACAACATTACTCTCGATTGGAACAAACGTTAGTCCACTTCTTCACTCTTATCTGATTTTGTCATAATTTAATTGTTTGTTTCATTGGACTGATTAGCTCTGAATGAGAACCTTCAAGAGATCCTGTATCACATCACACGCAAAGATGGTGTGTCCAAAGGTCAGCGTTTGGCTTATCTCAACTGTTTCACCAAATTCTGCACAAAAGTCCAGACAATAACGGATGATATCTGCGGCCTCACCATCGATGAAATATTTTGCTGGTATTTAACCATTTCTTGACTTCCTTCGAAAGAAATTGATTTTTCAGACTTCAAACGGATGTCAAACGAAAGAGAAAAACAATTTTAATCTCTAATCAAATCTCTTTCGAGGATTAAATGCTTTCGTATTTTCTGATAATTATTTGATTTGAATAATGATTACAATAATTGTGTTGACATAGCATTCGAGTATCGCTTTTTCATGAGGCCGGGGAGGTCAGGGCTGCCGGCCTTCGGGCGATGCGATATTTACTGCGAGAGCCCAAATCGGTAGAGGCTGTGTGTCGGGTCAATTTGCCACTACTTGTCTGTCGATCCATTGACATCGTATTAGACAATCGGTTGGAACGCATTCAAGCGTTACGTCTGGTCCGACATCTCTTGTCACTCGACCCGAAGAAGTTTCCGTCAGCTATAACTCACTGTTTAGTGGCCATCGCCAAGGATGGTATACAGGAAAGGGATTTGTTGGTGAGAGGGTGTTGGGCCACCATCACTGAGCTCACTATTCTTAATCCTGAGTCGAGTCAAGCTTCGGGTGGTTTGAGTGCAATAATCAAAAACGTGTTGCAGTCTAATCAATCGCATACCATAAGTGAAGCCCTAATCAGTTCTGTGCTCTTTCTCTTGAATTCTCCCAAAACAAGACATCTGATTCGATCTGATGTTGATTTACAACACTTTGTGGCGCCTTTTACTGACGTCCACGGATTCGGCGGAGAGTTTTGCGAGAGTTCTGAACAAAGACTTTATCGATTCACTGCTTCCAAGAACGCTATCTTATCCATAATGAGGTCGTGGCCCGGATTGGTGTTTATGTGTCGAGTGTCCAATCAATACAATTATTTGAGTGCTTTCGCTAACAATAATGTGACTCACAGTGACTTTAATAGTGATGTTCCCAATGGAATGGAAGCCCTCATAAATATGCTTCACCTGCCCTACACTGAAATACAACGCTATATAATCGAAATGATATTCGAGCTCTTCTATCTGCCGATCCCCGAGTGGAGCGACAACTTTGATATATCACTTTTATCATCGGATAGGTCGGCAATGCAGGACTCGTGGCATCTGTACGATGGCTTCGTTGCAGCTGAAGGAAAGGCTATTTTGCCGCCGATAACCAAAAATCGTGTAAATCTTCTAAAGAATTATTTGGCGCTACTTTTGAACTCATTTATAAATTACGGTCTAATCGAAGCACTCGTTTCCGTTATTCTTAACTCTAGTGATAACTGCTGTTCAGTCACCGCTATTATACTGTTAGGAGAGCTCCTGTTTTTGTCCAGTAATCTCCTACCGTCCGATTGTTCGCACAGGTGTCAAAGTTTGCCGACACTTATGACCGCTTCAATGAGTTCTTCGCCAAAGGAGCGGGAATTAGCCAACGCTTCGATTTCTAATCTGAATCGAATCCATGAAATCAAAAAGAAAATACCCGTTCCCTGTAGTCTATATTTGGATCAATTGCTTCAATTCTGTCAGCCCTCCAGTGCTCAAAACCATACCACAAACAAAATAACAAAATCCAAATACAAAAGCCATCTAAAGAAGAATATCGACGAAACAGTCATTCAATTGATTAAAAACTCTCAGGTCTTGAAAAGAGAGTATAATAATTGGGACTGGGATCTGATCGATAGTGTGCTGCGATGGCCGGGAGATTCCTTCAAGAAGTTGGACGACAATAGTCATAAGGCGTTCGTCAAAAAACTTCTTCATTTTTATAAGCCTTCGAGCAAACAGTTCTCAATGGTTTCCAACTCTGATGAAAAGGAACGAATCATTTGCACAGTTGGCCAACACTTCTTCGACTTCCTCTTAGATTCAGACGATGCGAAGACTCACGAATACGTCGAAGAGTTTATCACTGATTTAGACAATTGTTTTAACCAAATAACTGTTGAGACTCCGCCTCAAAACGCAATCCTGAGTCCGGGCAAACTGCTGACCACTTTGAGTCACTACTATTTCCTTCTTATCGGACGACTGACAAACTCTAACAAAGGAAAGAAATGGTTAGAAAAGACGGGAATATATCAGTATTTTCTCGATTTGATTAGTCTGTCGGCACACGACGTATACATCAAACTAATCGTTTCGAGTCTCGACTATTCGAGTGAAGTAAACAACTTTTCGCGGACTCTCCTCAACAAAGTGTTGACTTCTGTTCCAGAAAGCAGTAGACTTTATGCAACCAATTATTTACGAGTCTTATTGAGAGCCGGTGTTTGTGATTATAGCAAATGGGCGGTTGAGATGTTAGTGTTGCAGCTCTACGACAAGAGTAGTGCCGTTTCTTTGGCAGCGGTTGACATCCTTCAAGAATCCTGCGATTCGATCCAAAATCTCGAGGCTTTGATATCATTGCGCCCCTCGTTATTGCATTTGGGAGATAACGGACTTTTACTGCTGATTAGATACCTTTCCCTTCCGTCGGGCTTCAAATTCCTTCGCGACGCAAACTTTATTGACTTTGAGTTAAACCGATGGCAAAAGTCATTCAATTATAAATACGTCCGTATTGTTGAGGATCTCCTCAATGAGTGCTTCACTTGTCATAATCGTAGTGAAGACGGAACTTATGGCCGTAGAAGTGAGAGAAAGAGTCCGATTCATAAGAATACGTTTATTCCTCCCCATTTGTACGGCCAATTAGCGCAAACCAGCGATGGATATGAGTTGCTTCTGAAAGAAGACTGTCTGTCGGCTCACTATGAAGTGATTCGTTCGCCTGACATCACCACTGAATCGGGTTTAATCCACCTGAAGGCTGCTCTTTGGGTGGTGGGACACGTCGGAGCCACACATCTCGGCTTTCAACTCATACATGAAACCGATGTAATTCCAATAATTGCCAGAATGACTGCTCAGTCCCAAGTTCTGTCTGTGAGGGGCACCTGTTTTAATGTGCTCTGTTTGTTGGCCTCTACTTCTGAAGGCTCAGAAGTGCTTCAAGAGTTTGGGTGGGAATCCATCCGACACTCACATCAGGAAAAGTTTTGTTTAGTTGAAGAGCCAAAAGTTGATAGTTTAGTACATTTTATGAGTGAGAACCGAACCCACGCCTGGTCTGTGAGCACGACATCCAATAAATTTGATTTGTTTTCCGGCAAAGACTTTGAAATAACTCCAACAGAAAAGTTCGTTACCTTTGACTTCAGTCGAAGTGACGGAACATTTTCTGGGAGTTTACCCTCTCTTTCAGTCGAAACCAATAACGGAATAATCAAACAAAAGAAAATCTCTTTGCCTGCAAAAGCGTTGCCTCGAGTTATGAGTCTTTCCCCTCATCACTATCGGTCAGTCATCGATTCGAGACCGCGTTCTTCATCTGACACTCCAAATGTAACTCAAAAATGTGTGCAAAAAGAAATTATAGCCATTGATGCCGACGAAAGTGACTGTAGTTCAGGAATTTGGATCCATCAGAAGAGTATTGATTCTGTAGTTGAATCAGCCGTTTCCGTATCAGAAATAGACTCTTCCCTTTCCATTATTAAACCAGAACGACATGACAGTGGACTGATTGCCGATTCCACGAGTCCTCACAATACGCCTCTCATCGTAACGACAAACAAATCGAATACTCTTACAGTTCACGAAACGCCTAAACGTAAGACATCTGAGCCTTTGGGCGCATATTTTGTGCAGTCTATTGGAAGGGATGAAAGAAGTGATAGCAACGAAAGTTCACATAATAGTTCGGGTAAGAGTCGTTCGGGAAGTTTCGCCGAATCGACTTCAGGAGTGTCCAACGGGTCGTGTGACTCCGGTACACAAATTTTGTTTATTTCTCAGCGACAAAGAAACAATTTGAGTCCAATCGCCAGTTTGTCATCTATTAGTAACTCCAGTTCCGCCATCAAGACTCCAATCCAACCCTCAATAAACACCAATACTTTGCCGAGAATAGGATCCAAGATATTTGCGGCCAATCAAACCGAAATACTGAACGCCAGCGAATCAATTCCCAGTGCTATCGATGCTTACGGCTACGCAACTCTTAGAGCTATACAAAAACGTAGAGTACAGTCATTATCGGCGGCATCTTATGAGGAACGGCGCTCTTCTGAAGAGAATGAGGAGAATATAAAAGAAGGCCTGTCTTTCGATTCGCGTAAGAATTCTCGTGTAGACAGTGATTGCAGAAGTGATTCGCCTTTAGTCGAGGATAAGACATATATGGGTCTCTGTTTACCCAAAACATTGTTTCTCATCTTTGAAGTTGACGTAAGTCTTGAAGTTTTGATCAAATGTTGTCATCAAATAACAGTCACTCCCGTATAGTACACCTAATCCTATACGAGTTTATGACTGGCATTAGTTTTGTAAAATGAAAAATGCAGCTTGCTCCACTAGTTATTAAGGTTAAATAAACATTAAATTACACCATGGAAATAATTGAATGACTAAATAGAAGAGAAAAGAGGGCTTAAAATTAGTTTTTGGTTAACTTTGAACTAATTAGTTGATTGAAAGCACTTCACAACACTATATATATTATCGATAGCCTATCCCTTACATAGTCTATAAATTGATTCAAAATTAATGTTTGAATTCCAGACTGAAGTGAAAAGGCATCGAAAGGTTTCGTTTAAGTCTCAGCCAATCGATTGGAAGACACATTTGGATCGGATGACAACCGACCAAATCATGTTTAATAATGGACTCGAATTCCATAATGAAATCAATTGTTTGGTCTGTTTTAGAAATAAAGGCTTTTCTGATCTAATCATTAATCGTAAGTCAAGTAATGAATCGTTCGTTTCGTTAATCTAATGACCGATTAATTTGCAGACAATGTAACGAATAACTCATTTATTAAGAGTCCAATGAATGAGTTGTTGAATATACCGCATCAGGTTCTTAATCGACGAGAAATCTTGCGCTTTGTCACCAATTTGGGCGGTGCTGTACACGCAAAACAGGCAGAACAGGGACTCCTAAAGTAAGCACTCATTGAATAGTGTGATCAAAACTGATTATTTATTACTAGTTTAAAACAGAAGTGTCCGCAAGCCTTCGAAGATATTTGTCTTTATTCCGAAATTGGTCTTCAGTTATCCAAGTATAACTTTCGACTGTCAGCCCGCCGTTTCCTACAGGAGCTGTTTCTTGACGTCCATTTCGATCAGGTCTGCAAATCTGTCACTTATTTGAGTCTAACTTTGAATCTAATAACAGATATACTCTGAGGCGGACGCAGTAGTGCGCCGACTGTCCGGTCAGATAGTGCCGGAACCCAACAATCATATCGATAGTACAGAAAAATCGGAAAATAAATTGTCCTAGCATTTGATTCTGTGATTCCAATTCAAGTGCCACAAACGCATTGCAGGCGACCATAAACTAGGCCATCAGTCGATCCTCTCTACTCATCAATAGATCACTTTTTGCCTCTAATTAGTTATATTACTGATGCAAACATCAAATTTATCCATCAATTAATTGATGTAATTATAGTATTTTGTATTAATAATTGTTTTAACTTTACTTATATTTGGAATTAGTTATTAATTTTGATAATAGTTTTGTGTTTTGAGACTCAAACCTGTGGTCCGACACCCAAACTATCGGAAGGCAAAGCAGTAGAAAATTTGAATCATTTTTTCCAAATGAAGACAATTTCGAGTAAATTGTGATTTATTTTCGATAAAAACTAATTAAATCGTTATTATTATTATTATTATTTGTTTAATATTTTATTCAAATTAAATTCAAATTAAGTTTTACTCTGAAATCAAATGTAATTTTGAATTAAAAGAATATATTTTTGTTTCCAATAATTAATTATCTTTCAAGTGTGCGATCGGGCGCTCTCTGAAATTGAAGACTCCATTTGTTGAACATTCCCTTTTCTTTTACCTGGATTCGATTTAGTAGCCAATCTTTTTGCCACTTTTGCAGAATTATTCTGAGCGCTCTTTTTGGTGGTAAAGGCATACAATAGAAAGACACCAATGATTGCGACCAACACTACGATTATTATCATTAGAATAATTAAATACAACCAAACATTGGTTTTCTCTTCGCTCAGGTCAGTGGACTCTGTTGTTTCCAATTCGGGACATACGAACTCACTGTCAGAACAGCCGAAGAAATTAACTGAAGTACAGTAGTAGGTGTGTCGTCGGGCTTGGAATCTATTGTTCTTTTGGACAGAATATTCTCTATTAAATTCATTTAAATGAATTCAAATTTAGGTTTACTTTGAATTCGTTTTCTTTGAAAACTATGTAACGATTTTCAGTGAATAAATAGAATTCAATTTGTTTTCCCGAATCGTCTTCTTCGACATAAGTTGACTTTACTTTGAAATCGTATGGAAGACCCAGATTTTCGGTATGTTTGGGAAAGTCCTCCGATATAAGAGCTTTGTTGACCATAGAAAAAGCCCAAAATTTATCCTCTGATTATGAAAATCAATTGATCGATGAAACTATAGATTTTCTCGAAAAGAGTCAAACCTTTAATGAAGAATACGGTTTGCGATTCTTTGTGGTAAAAGAGTGCGTCATATGTCTGAGATGGTACTCCTTTAAAGACCTGAGGAATTGGTGTGTAGTCCGTGAATGATGTGCTGTTGTCGACAATCGCATCGTCATTGGATGAGATAAACGAACCATTCTTTGAGTAATTCATTAAAATTTATTCAAGTTTTCAGTTTTTTATTACTCGAAATATATAAAGAGTTGACTCATCGGTGAAACTGCCGTCGACTACATGTCTTATACCAAATTTGAAGGGTTTGGGAAAATTCTTTTGCCGAGTAATATGTTGACGCGAAGATATATTTGAAATGACCCCTTCCTTCCATTCAATTGTTTCACCGGGTTTTTTGAAATTCCAAATCCATTCGTGGAAAACTAAAAGCTTTGTTCCGTTGTGTAATCGGATGATATCATCGAATTCTCGTGAGTGGCAGAAAGATGGCGGACATCCCAAAAGCTCTTCATTGGTGCCAATCAGAAGAAAGTCCCGATTCTATGAAATTTTTTTTTCAGTTTAATTAAATTGATTTCAAATATTTTGAGCAAACAATACATACATACGTGAAGTCGAATAAAGAGAAGCTTCCCTTTCGAGTCCTCAGTTCGAAGTAATGATTATACTGTTGGCCCTTCACTTTTGAGGTCAGAGATGTGGCTGAGACGAGCCATGACCCTGAGTCAAAGCTATAGGTATAGTGCTTTCCATTATCGAACTCTTCATCAGTTTCTGTTTCGTTATAAAAAGCAAAACTGATGGCTTTCCCGTCATTTTCGAGATCTAGGTTTCATTGACAGGCATTTAGACAATACATCAAATGATTGGTTTAATGAATACCTCTGACATAAACCCTTATGGGACGAAAACCCCCCGCATCGGCCATATCGACACCAAATATGTTTTTGAAATCTTTGGCCGCAATTTTCTGGTTTTTCATAAACCCATAGTTACTTTTGGAGAATTCAATCGATTCCTGAACTTCAGTTACTTTGAAGTCTTTAACACTTATGTTAACGGGTCTGTAGTGATCACCGAACAGCCAAAAGGACATATCAAAGATGGAAGGATCAGAAAACGCAGAATTGAAAGTGTCGTTCGGATGCTTTCCGTTCCAGAATTCAGTCAAGTTTTTGACTTCGACGTCATTGAAGAATATCTCTGGGATTACAAAACTAGAATTCTCTTTGGAATTGAGGGCAGCCGTCATCATAGGTATTGAAAACACATTGTCTTCGGTGAACAGATAGACAGCGTGAGAGTTGATATTCTTCTGCTTTCGCGCCCGAAATGAATACTGGAATTGTAGTCTTTCTTGTATTTCACTACAAAAGGTATGGATTGAAGGATTGATGTACTCATCGATGAAAGAACCGTTTATTGCGATAGAAAGGGATATACTTTTCAACTGAGATTTTCTGTGATTAGTATCTCTTCTAAAAATTGGTCAATACTTACGACAATCAGAAGATACAAGAAATTCATTTTGAAGTGGAATCGGATTCAATTCAAACGCATAAATGAAAGCAATATTTGAATCGATAGTTATTTAAATGAAACAATTGATTGAATTGAAAGCGCATTAAAACCATTGAATAGATTTGAAATAAACTAAGTTTTATTGAATTCTCTCAAATGTATTGAGTTTTGGATACAATTTTGACCACTTCTTCATTACTTGTTTACCACTAATTATATCTAATATCTTAAATGATTGAAAATATGAACAATCGATGATTTTGTGGTGTAGTTATTGAACCATCGGTTAAGCAATTAATAAAACTAATCGATAACAAGAGTGTCACTTAAGACGCGGCGGCGACTAATGCTTCGCTAACTTCGACGGCAATCTGTGCCTCAGCCTTTGCCACTTCAGTCGATGCTGAGGTTAGTTCCTGTTGAGCTTTTGAAAGGGCTTCGCGGGCAGCACTGCTATCCAGGTTTTCTACAGGAACTGCTTCTTCAGCCAATAATTGAACGGAAGAGTCGTCATTGATGGTAATGGTTCCACTGCTCACTAAAAGAGATAATACCATAACAATTGACAATTATTTCAAATCAAATAATAAATACCGAAATATTTTTTGACCGCTCCGTCACTCTCGTGGACAGTGACTACTCCCGGTTTGATTACGGCCAGAGTCGGCACGTGATTCGGTAAAATACCGAAACTACCGCTAAATGAGGGAACGTCTACTTGTTTTACATCTATGGCGCTGTAAAACACCTGTAATTCAAACGAAATTTGATTAAAATGATGACAATTAGTGGCAAATGAAATGAGATAATCGTTAAAATGTGTGGAATACCTGATACGGCGATGAAAAGGTCAGAGGCATTCCCGATGCATATCTCTGAGATATTTGGGTGACCATAGAAGCCACTCTTGTGGCAAAGGTTTTGTTGACTCCTAATTTCAATAGACCGGCCATAGCTCTCGAGGGAAGTCCTGTTCTAAACTGATTCAGCGATAAATTGGTCGATAAATTATTTTCAAGGATTACTCAACATAGAGATCAAAGTTAATTCGATGTTTTGAAAGCTTTTTCTATTGATTTCAAACATAGTTACTGTTTATAAAAGTACTGATAAATCGTTTTTTCAATCATTTAAACGACATTATTATTGAATGCAAAGCAAATCCTATATTTAAAAGACAAAATGTAAACAAATGTCAAACCAATGTTTGATTGATAAACAATCAAATAATTACTGATATGTTCTTAACATTTGACATAAAGCAGTGACAATGTCTTCGCATGTCTTGAAATCTGTGTTTGAATACGAATCAAATGACAATAAAGTACTGAATTTTAAAGTCGACGAAATGTTTGTTGTGATAAAGGAAATGAAACCAAACGATTGGGTCTATTGTGTCAATAGTTTGGGTCAATTGGGTTATGTACCAAAAAATTATGTCACCGAAGAACAGGTTTGTTGTCTTCTGTCGATATTACTGTCGCCTTATTAGTCATATGTCGGCTGAAGTATTGATTGTGTTTAGCGGCTGAGAGAAAGCGAATTATTGGCTTTAATTGATTCAATCGCTCAACAGTTGGATTCCAAACACAACGACACGACTGTCATAACCGACCGACAAGTAAAACACGCCCAGATGTCTGTCCTTTTCTCACCCTTTTTCTCCTCAATTATCTGACAATTGTTTGTGTTTTGCGATTAATTAGAAAATTGGCTCAAATTCGGTGCGAAGTCGTTCAGCTTATATTCAAGAAGAAGACTCCAGAAGTCATACAAGAATTAGAGACAAATGGCTCAGAATATGACACATCCCCTGAACAGAATGACCAACAAATTGTCGGTCAGTCAGAAGACAATTCAAGTGAGAATCAAATAGAAACTAATGGATCTCCAAATGACGCCAAAGAAGAGTCCCATAATAACAGCACCGACTCTGGTATCGTGAGCTCAACGGAAGTGGTAAAAGACGTTCCATTCCCAGAAGTGACCAAAAATAATGAAATTTTTGAAGCGATAAAAAGCGTTCAAATCCCTGACCCTCTCATTCCTGAACTGATCGAAAGGGTTAGGGTTACCACTGATCTCAACCATAATATGTGTATTTTAACCGTTAAAACAGTTATCGAATGTCTCTCCGAACGAATTCCCGAATGGAGTACCGATTGCCAGGAAATAATCGGGAAGTTGTCCAAAAGTATAGATAATCCGAAGGCAATGCCTCAGAGTTCAGATTTAATGAACTTGAAGTCAGTGTTCAGGAAGTTGTGGTACTGTAAGAATGACGAACAGCAGAGAAGTTGGCCCGTCCACAGAGATGAGGACATCATCAAAGGATATCTCGAAGACTTACTCCAAATTATATCGAACGCCAATCCAGTCTTCATAAAGGATGAGATTTGTGGCCAAAATTACGAAAGGATTCATATGTTGGTCACGTATTTTCAAATGGAAACCCGAAGAAGTCTAAGAATGAAGTTATACGCGATCTTCATATGTCTTATATCTCTGTTCGAAGATCTTATTCCCGACTATTTTCTGATGTCTGTATTGCCGGCAGAGTTGACGGCAGAGATGCAGAACTACGTCGATGACAGCGAACGCTGGTCTTCTGCCGCACTCCTCTTCACTGCTATCTTCAGTACAGGACATAAACCGCCGATTAATGTATATTCCCATATAAATGAAAAATTCATTTCAGAAGAACTCGATTTGATTGAAGGCATCGATTCGTCCGGAAATCGGATCGAAAATCAAATTTCAGCCGAGAATAGTATCGCTCCTATTCTGGCCTTTAATCTCCATTTTGACGAGAATTGCGATAATCTGGTCCTCAAAGCACTCAGTAATCGACGAAATTCCAGTCAATTGACTGAGAATTTGGTTTCATATCTGAATTGGGAGGAAGATGTCACTAATGTGATCGGCGCCGGGAGACAGACCACAAAACAATCGAATGAAGTGAAACCAAACTCTGCCCTCAAGTTATTGATCGAAATGTTTGCCAACAGTACGGTCTCTAAACTCTTCTACTATAACGACGTTCGGGTTATCATCGATATTGTCATTCGACAACTCAATAACCTTCCCGTCGGAGACAAAGTCTGTTCCATTTGATTGCTAACTATTCTTATGACTGATTTTGATTTATCGGTTCAGAGTATCGCTTTTTATTTGATTTTGGTTCGAAATATCATCAAAAACACAGAATATAGAGAAGAACCGCATAAAATCGAAGAACTGGTCAAATGTCTGAAAAGCATTCAAAGCCATGAATGGAGTAATCCATCTGATCTTCAATTGGTTTCTCAGATTAAAGAAGAATTGCCCCAACTTTTCAATAGTCTGTAATTTTTAAATCAATTTGTTTTATGTCCGCTCCTCTT
Organism: Edwardzetes edwardsi; assembly: GCA_034693445.1. Taxonomy (NCBI): domain Eukaryota; kingdom Metazoa; phylum Arthropoda; class Arachnida; order Sarcoptiformes; family Ceratozetidae; genus Edwardzetes; species Edwardzetes edwardsi. The sequence goes on along the minus strand of JAQFXL010000180.1, from coordinate 12,110 downwards.
AGTTATGGATTACTTTTGATTATTTTTACATTTATTTAAATATTTACCAAATATTATGTCCATTCAAAGGAATGTCCGATCATTTGAAACAAATTATTAGAAAATTTATTTTATTTATATAATAATTGTTTGAATATTTAGTTTTTATTTATTGGAAGTAATAAGAAATGTGATGAGAATGTGATCCGCTTTTGTACTAATTGTTTGCCACCGAAAGAGTTGATGTCTTTTTCTTCTTCTTCTTAATGAATTCAATAATGAAGTCTTGGTCTCAATTTTATTATTCATTTTGAGTCTCTTTTTCTATATCTCTAAATCAGTGCAACTGTTTGTCCATTCATTACATTATTTTGAAATTATTTTTCAGTTTATTTTAGATTTCAATAAATTCCTGCAAATCGTTGAAATAGTTTTTGAATAACTTAAGTTCGATATATTTATGAAATCTGCTCTTGGTATATTTTCAACAAAATCAATAACGGTGCCAATAGCCTAGAATCAAGGGCCTTGATTATAAAATTTGGTTTTTAGATTTGCTGAATGTTTGCACCAAATTATTCAACGATTAACTAGACTTTGATTTTGTTTGGAATCAAATGTTGTAATCATTGAATGTATTCTTAAATGTATTCATAATTCAAATCATATTAAATGTATTAATATTTTATTTACTCTTCGATTAAATGACAGAAAATTCAATTTAAAATATTTCTCAAAACTGTTAGTAAATGACTCTTTTAATGACTCTTTTAGTCAAAATTCAATTTGAGTTGAGTTTGAGATTATCCTCCAGTTTGACCAAATCAGAGCTCAACTCCCATAAGAGGTTTGCACTGTTGTCGTCGATGGCGTTTCTAACCATCCACTTGTCTTTTACTCGCTTACAGTCACTAAATATAAAATAAATTTTAGAAAAAAAATTTAAGCCTGAAATCTGACTCATAATAGAATCCGGAATCGTTTTCAATTGACTCTTCGAGAACACAGTATAGAGTAGTTTGAGCGCCCAGTTCTGTATTAATTGATAAAAGCCTTGTAATGAATCGATCGAAAGATGTTTGGTATCGCCATAATTCAGAGTTAATGATTCCCGGATGAAGACAATAGGCTTTAATATTACTCTGAGAACCGAGTTTTTTAGCCATTTCTCGAGTGAACAGAACGTTTGCTAATTTGCTCTGAGAGTAAGCCGTAGCCGGTTTGTAAGCATTCCGAAGATTAATATTCTCGAAATGAATTTGTCCGAACATATGCGCACTCGATGCAAGAGTCACGACTCTGGCCTTCGGGGAGTTTCTCAAACGGGGTAACAATGAGAGAGTCAATAAAAAATGACCTGAAAATAGTCAAATATCAGCATTTTTTTCGAAGACTATCAACACCTAAATGGTTTGTCCCTAATTGCATTTCAAACCCGTCTTCAGTCTGTGCTTCGGGACAGTTCATAACACCGGCATTGTTTATAAGGATATCGATTTTAGACTCCTTTTCTTCAACTGATTTAACGAATTGTCGAACAGATTTAAGTGAAGACAAATCCAGTTTTATAACACAAAGACTAGTGTCAGGGCTTTTCTTTCTAATCTCTTCAACAACGGTCTGACCCTTCTCTACATCACGACAACCGATAATGACCTGAATATTTAAATACATGTTAAAAGTCTTGTAAATTTAATTTAAATGACAATCTTGCTAAAATGATGGCCCAATTCCAACCTTTGCTCCGCGTAATGAAATTTGAAGCGCTGTTTCTTTGCCAATACCAGTGTTAGCGCCCGTTATTACCACTACCTTTCCTTCTAGTCTGACATTACCTCGGTACCTTCTTCGGATTCCGAATACATTCTTAATCACTTCAATAATAAAACAAAAACCGAAAAATGACCAAACTTTCAAACTTGAAAAGAAACCCATGTTTGAAATTAAAGGATTAAAAAGGTTTGAAAAGAATTTTACAAATCAAACATTGATTGCGAAAACAAAGTTTAAAACGGTATGAGTTACAGATGAACACGCGCCAATATGCTCTTGCCATAAAATTTTGAAAATAAGATCTTTTTGAATAATGAATGAATTTTAATGATTTTCAGAATACGATTAATAATTGTTATAATCTTTTTTGAATTCGCGAAGAAATTGAATTAATTAATGAATTGATAGAAAAATATTGGCGTCAATGCTATCAATGGTTTGAATCACTGCTTCAAAACCTTTATTATTTATAAACTTATTTTAAAAGATTACTTTTAAAATATAAATTATATCAATAGTGATGTAATGATGAGTGAGGTCCACATTTTCATCTATTGTCTGGCTTTATCTGTCGGGGAGCGCCGTATGGTGTCATTCCTGCCTGAGAGGCTCCTTTGTTAGTGCCGGCCTGAAGACCAATCATTGATTGGCTTTTATTGAGAACTTCTTTACTGAAAGTTCTTCTGTTCTGTTCGGCGACTTTTACTCCAATCACAGGACCATCGAAATGGTTTTTCTGAGCCTAAAAACAACGAAATCATTAGTTGGTGTGTGATTTGAGGCCATGTGTGCGCTTACGAGTCCGCCCAAAGCAAACAAACAGTTGACGACCTTTTTTGAGTCAAATAAAAAACAATAAAATAAAGATTTCTATGGTTTTGATAGATATTCTCCAAAAGTTATGAACAATAAGTCTATAGTTTTGATCAATGATTTAATTACAAAAAGAATCGATTGCACAGAATTGAAGACAAGATCTGATTCATACCATATAGAGATTCTTTCGTTCATATAAGTCGTTAACTTGGAAGAGATCATGACTTTTGAGACCATAATTTTCACAGCTTTTCAAAAACATTTCGAGATTTTCTCTCTGAAAAGCAATTTAATTGAAGACAAAAATTGAGAAAATGAATGAAAATAATGTCCGCAAATAAATGAACGAAACTCTTATTATTTTCAATCAATTTATTTGTCAAATCTTTAGACTGAAGTGATTTCTAAAGATATAATCGGAGTGAATGACTACAGACCTGTTTAAACGGAGCTTTTGTCATATTTATCTTCGGCACAGAATCGGGTCGGAGGACATTCATTAGTCTAAAAGTTAGAGTAGGTTTAGATTAATATTTAGAAAATGATTGAAAAACTCATTGCAAGTAATCAAAGTGTAATTAAATAGACTATTTTGAGAGTATTTTGGGTTAATTTCAAATTGGATTCAAAAAAATTTGATTTTATTTGTTTGAGTAATGTGTTGAAGGAAAGGCTGATTCAAGAGACTGTGTGCCGAACGAGCGCTTACGTGCAGAGAGCGATACCATCTTTGAAAGCGTCGGCGAAATCAAATTGATCCTGAAATCCATGTTCTTCATTAGGAGCGTCGATTGGTAATTGAGTGACGGCACGAATCCAGTGGAGCGCCTGCATCGCCAGAGCCATATCGAACTTCGCCTGAGACTAACGAGTAATTCATGTCTCAAAATAGTTATTAATTATAAACTTATATTTTGAGCACAACTTTTCCATATGTGCTCTCATTAGAGCGGAGATGATATAAACAAGATTATCGCTGGTAAACACACCCATCCTTCCAATTAAATAGCGGCTCACCTTTAATTGACACTCACGGCTCAGTCCATATGATGGGCCCTGAAACGCCATCCACTCCTCTTTAAAATTCAATTTAAATATTCAATCGTTTGATTAAAAACACTTTTTTGTCACAAAATTATCTGAAAATAAATTTCAATTTTGGAAATACTTTTTTGTTCATTACTTAACATTCAACACATTTGACTCAATAGACTGAAACCCAATTCAATGTTTTTTTATTTGTTTTTCAGATATCAATAAAGAATTTCAAACAAGAATTCAATTCAATGTCAAAGAAAACTTTGGGCAAAAAATCTGATCCAACGGGAGATTAAAGTTAATCAGACTTTTAGTAATAAAAAATTGATTCAAACATAAAAGTGTCTCAAATATTAGTCGAAATATTTGTGTTTGAGAGTAGAGTCCGTGCTTTGCATACAGAAAGTCGTTAAATAATAAATTCAACACTAATTTGCAGTGAATTTAATGCTCAGCCAATGATTTTGTGTCAAAACCTTTTTGATTGGAATCGTAACACAGTTTTTGCTTTTATTTGTTTTATCAACACTTTTAACTCAGAATAAAATATTGAGTTTCCGATAACATGAATTTTAACCTGGATATTATCGAACTCACAATAATTTATTTGATATTTCAAATCCATTATGAGATAAGAAGAGAGCTATTTTCGGGCATTTCTTTGAACCTGGATGTTTGGGACAAATATTAAAGCTTTAATTGATTTTTCGATTTTTCAAAGCGACCTTGCTCATTCTGTTTTTATCTAATACACAGCATTAAATTTTATATAATATATGTACCAATTCTTTACATTAGAGTCATTTCATTCAGAGTAAGAATTTATGTGAAATGTCAGCTAAAATCTGATTTGCTTTATATCCTCGCAATTGAAGTCATTAAAGACAAAAGTTTTTTTTCTAATTTTCTTAACGATATTCGGCCGTAATTTCATCCATTAATTTAATTCTATGAAAATTGAATTAACTTTTTTTCATACAATTAAATGATTGCATTTGAATTGGATATAGAAAAAGGAAATATACATTACAAGTATATTTGAAACATTCAATTAACAAATTGAAGCAAACTTTGATTCCAATATTTATTACACTTTTATTTGTTTCCTTTAAATGAAAAAATAAAATATACTTTTGCTATAAATCTATAGAAAAGAAACCCATATATTGTTATTCAATGTTTTAATACTGATATTGGAATCGAATAGTTTGTTGTCTTTTTATTCACATCTCTGACATTGTATTGTCGTTCGGGTATTCATTTTGAGATGGCTTTGAGTTCACTATTGATTACAATTCCTCGAACATTGAATTGCAATAAAAGGAAAGGAAACGTATAATGAATTTTGTTGTGACGGCTCTTCTTTCAGACACACAAATCTAAGACTTTTTTGAGAGCACTTTTGACATCATTTGATTCAAACATATCGATAGAATGTCTTTCAATATGAAAGAACTTTTATTTCAACTCTTGGTTGACTCAATTGGTCATCAAAACGAAAAGGACTCAATTAAAATGAAGACTTTTCCCAAAAATATGAGTTTTATTCTGAGAATTTTGAAATACAAGGGATCTTGAAATTGATAAAAGAGAATTTATGAATAAGAAAATTGGAATTATCCAGAACCTTTATTATCGATAGTTTATGATTGCATTACTATTAGACCTCTAATTTAATCCAAAAAAGTGATGAAAAAAACTAATCGATTGCTTGATTTGCAATATTTATTTTGGTTTCAATTCATTTGCAGTCTTATATAAATGAAGAATCATATAATGGCCGACACAGACATGTCTGGTAACAAATTATTGAAGAAATTTCTATTATTCAAGTAATGCTCACTATTTATACATTAAATATTGGACTCAATAGAAGGCAATAAATGCTGAAATCGCACAAAATTAATGATAACAAAAAATATCCGACGTTTCGCTTCTGAGGAATGCATTGAATGCACTAAATTTGATGATCAGTTGTGTCCCGAATATCGATATTTATTCAGTCATTGCATTCAAAGCAAGAATGAAATCAAAAATCAATGACTCGGAATACTTTTATAGTTATCCATCGAATTTTTCGCCAATTTATTCAAATCTCGTTTTTTGACTCAAATTTTAGAAATTATTGTGGAATACAAAACGATTCAAGTATTGAAAGAAAATGAAAAGGTATTACCTTGGATATAACTTGACATTTTCAATTTCATTGAGATTTTCAATTTAACGAAAGATTGATGAATTGCTTATTGTAATTTTGTGCTTGATTAATTCCATGCCACTTATTCAATCTGATAGTGACTTATGTTTGGCTGATTTATATGTGTAGGGATGGACTATAATTGTAATATTTGTTGAGATTGTAAACAATTATTGAATTGTGTGATAAAAGAAAACATTTGTCTGTTTCTGACTTATTGTTAGTGACTTTCAAATGTGGTGTCAAATAATGATTGAATACGTATTCAAATAATTGGTTAGATTTGTATTCTTATAATATTCTAAAGCCTCTTAAGTTTGGATTTATTTCTCGACTCTTTGAGTTTGTATGGATCCGAATGAGTAGGAATTCCTTCAGATGAGTGTAACAGCAATTTTAGCACTTCTAGTGGAATCTCAGGGAGAGGAATGTGTCCTATGGTTCGGTAGGAGTCGAGTAAAGCCATCACAACTTTCTCTCCCAACTGTTTATCTGTGGTTTAAATTTATTTTATTGAAAGAAAAATTGATTGAAAAGAATAGAAAATTTTGACAAAATAGAGGAATACATTTGGCTGTTGTATAGGGAATGATAGTGTGTCCCAAAGAAGGCTTATCGTAATATCCATAATGGCTTACTTGCAAAGTATAGCAATTTGTATGATTGGGTAAAATCGATGCGATATAACTATAAAATCAAGTGAAACATAATTTATTTGATAACAAAATAAGAGAATTGGATATTATTTTATGCAAAAAACAAAACGATAGCAAAACTCTTTGAATTACAGCCAAACGACAGGACATTAAATATAATATAAATTCTCAAAAAAGACATAAACTCTAATAAAGAGAAGACAATAGCAAAGTATAGTAAAAGAGGAACAGCCATAACCTCCTCGAGCTTCCGGAACGAAGCGTTTCTTTGCAATAGACTGTGTTATCAATATAAAAATCATCGGCTAATAGACCCAGTAGTTTGGGTAGTAGTGCCAGTCTCTCCATATTAAACATGTCATCTTTGCTCACACCGTACATACAGGCGCCAAACAAATGTGTGTGAGAGTGAATATCCAGGTATATGTCTAGGTCTTCTCTCTGATAATAAATAGTCGCTATATTTATGAAATATTATGTTTTTTGCTTTTATTGAGATGTAAAAGATGAACAGGATCATGCAAGATAGCTCTCACGTTGCAAATTGATCAATATAAAGAATGATTAATTATTAATCCTGATAGATAATGACTGGTATAGCAATGATAAGCTATGAAATTGAAAGTATGTAACGCTATTTGTGGCAAAAGACAAGTAATCTATCAGAGAATGAGTTAATCATTAATTATAATTTGAAAGATAAGTCAATCACTACTTATATTTTCTATGATTATTAATGGATTAATTCCTGTGCTTTTCTCATATAAGTCCCCTTTATATCCGATTAACGTTTTTTCTTCTACAGACTACTCATTACTTACAGAGAAGTTATGATGAAATACATTCAATAAATGATAAGAAAATGAGAGCCGAAGAGCGTAACGATAGTTAGGAACTGAGAACTCACTAATGTTTGTGTTATTCGATAGACTTCTTGTTTTGTTGCCTCTAATTCGGGATACATTAGCGGTGATGACTTGTGCCAACTCTGGTTCAGGTCACTACCAATTACCGATGTTCTGTCAATTGTATTAATAGATTGATTACTATTAAACATTTAAATGTCTGCTTAATCTCTATTTCTATGAAATGTTCGCAAAAATCTATAATTGTCTCAAAACTAATTTCAATGAATAATAAAAGCGTTTATTTGTTATTAAAAGTAATTAACAAACGTTTTATTCTAATTGAAAGTATAATTTAGAGCTCAGATTACTCTTCTTATAGTCACTCAATTTGATTAACAAATTATATGATTATCATAATTTTGCGATTAACTCACGCATTGAGTATTTACACAACATTAAGAAGGAATGGGATTACCTGGTATTGCCGACAAATACTCCGTCGGGATTCAACATCGGTATTATGAAAAAGGTCGCGAATCGACGCAAACAATTAGAGACTGGATTTCGACTCAACAATACATCAATTATTCCTAGATTCAAATTATTGAGAAAATTGGGTCAAAAAATGATTAAAGAAATGTTATTCATATGACTAATGATTTACGTGCCTTCGCATACATAAGAACTCGGAGTCTCTGATGGATGTATTCGACTCATTATTAACACTACTTTTGGTCGCATTTTATCGGTCGGGCATTCTTTGCAACCGATTCGCAATAAATGTATTTCTCTGTTTTGCTGAAAATGGATTGTTTTTATCAGTTAAACAATTGTGACCATGATGCAAAATATCAGTCTTCAAATATCAAAACTACCCACGCATTAAATGTCAGTGTAAACTAAAATGAACTGCTAGAGCAGAATAAAATCTACATTGATGGAATACACTGGAGTGCCACTTTAATGAACATCCTATATAATGAATTTTCCTTTATAATCAACAACTTCTAGATTTCAAGTCCACTTCAATAAACATTAATGTTAAAAGTAGTCCTTTATAGTCAACATTTGTTTCCTCTATAATGAGGGCTATGTTTAGACCACTCTAATAGAAAACAGTACTAAAACTACTCCGTTATAATCAACATTAAAATTTGGCAAAAATGTAATTTTTTTTAATTATTGAAAACGTGATATAAATATGTTTTTCAATTGTTCACAAAAATGGATAAAATATCTGTAAATGAAAGCAATAAAGAAGTTTAAACGAAAAATAATGTGTTCTCTAATGATGACCTCTATAATGAACAAATTGTTTAAAGCAATCTAGTGTAATCAAATCTCACTTTTTAGAGCACTATTGATTGAACGGGATAATTTTGTTCGAGTTATTTTAAAGGAGCAATATTTTTGACGGTAATCTCTTGAGCTTCTTTCAAATGTCTAGACTCTTGACTATTTTTAGCTACTAGTATAATCATATTTATTGCATTGTAAAGGTTTGCTCATTTTGATCAAAAGTCGAACCATTGCAGACTTTATTGACAGACATCTGATTAAAAAGCTTTCTGGGATTTTGTGAGTAAGCTCAATTAAATCAGATTTTCTTGAAATGCTTTCAGATTATTCTCTCTCACAAAATAAAGTTACATAACGAAAAAATATCAAGATTATAAAAGTAAAAATGAGTTTCAAGGGTAATAGAAAAATGAGAAAAAGTGCAAAAAAATAAAAGAAAACGAGAGAAACGCTTGAATTTAATATCGAATTTCAATCTAAAAGTTGAGAAATGGATGAAATTCTTTGATTATTCAGAAGTGAATTCAGCGCTCATTAGTCATAAAAATATTTTCAAAAAGAGCTCTCAAATCATGTTATGAGCGCTGCCTGTAATACAAAACCGGTAAAACAATTGCAGTGGTAATGGCTTTACAGGTGAATACCGCCCTACGATCGCAACCTGTTTTTTATGTCTTTTACATCATAGAAACGGGCAAATAGTGGTAGAGTTCATATCTGCTCCCCTCAATACAAAGCCAATGTAAACATGGTTTTAGACTCCATTGCACTAAACCTATGAATATGACTATCGTTTCAATCGTTTAATTATATTGAAAACCATATTTTATCGAAAAGTTTTATGTTTTTTGAGATGCGATCAAAATATTCTGTATTTGATGTTATGTTTTGCATATTATTTGTGAGAACTTTTATTTGACTTTTGATATGAGCCGGTAATAGACTGAATGCTCTCTCACTATAATTTAGTGGTGATATTCATTGAACGACACATTAATAGCCATCAATCGCCACACCCTTTCAACATAGACCTGTATTAAATCAAAACTATCTGAGCCATATTGAGCATTACTATCATCATCATGGAACTTTATATGGTTTGCGTTCTTATTGCTATGTGAGTAGACTGGCAATAGTTTGGTAGGAAAGGTCTTTACTGGCTTCAAATAAGCTCATAGATCACTACTGTTTGCAATTTTGGGCTTTAATTTAAACATTTTAAAAAATTGATGACATAATGGAAGGGATATATTCTGTGATCTCAGAGTTTGATTGACATCTAATCCAATATTAATGACAATAGTTTTTATAATTTATTAATGTATTTATGTATTAATGAGAAGTACTTTTGGATTATTGCAGAGCGATGTCAATGATTATAATAAAAGGCATTCAATGTTTTATGTCTGTAAGTCATCCGTTGCCCGACAAAGAGCTTCAGTGGAGACGATCTCCGCGTTTGCCGTCACAGGAATTAAGAGTTAAATCGAAGAACTCGCCTAAAAATAAGAGCTCCTGGAAGAAGAGATCAGAGAAACAGCCATTAGCTCACGCAGAGGTCGGTCCCTCCAAAAACATTTAATTATTCATTTCTATGGCATTTTGCATCCAATGTATTACAAATAGACCCTTACATTCATTACTGATTTACATCAAGTTTATACAGTTGTACTTTTTAACAAGTTTCTTCTATTTAGTGCGACACGTGTCGCAAAATTATAAGCATTTGAGCAGATTATCACATAAATGGTCTGATTTTAGAAACTCAGACAAAGTTTTATATGAAAAAAGTTTTAGTTTTGTCTTAAAATTATTGAGAGCTTTGAAAAGAGTGAAATGCGATTGAAATGTGATTATCGGTTGTGCGAAGAGTTTGTTAGAGTGACGACTAATATATAATTTATTGAACGCCAGATACCGCTCGAAAGTGTTTTCATAGAAGACGACTCGACCGGGATTTCGCCCCAAAGGAATTCTGATGCAACTGACAGACCGGAGCGGACTGAGCGAATCGAGAGGATGGAGAGGGTGGAGAGAGGAGACAGCAGAGCTACTATGGTTTGAATTAGCGCTACTCTATTGGAGTTCTAATTAACGCGAAGAGCGAAGCATTTTGTTTAGAATTAACGGAATATTGATCTCCAAAAAGGCAAACATTTGCAGACATTCAACAAACAAAAACCAAAAATCTTTTTGTTTGCTTTAATTGCTGTCAATGAGTAAAATAAGTAAATATATAATAATTAGCGCCAAATGTGTATTCACTGCTGGAATCTGTTCTCTAACGGAAAGATTGTTCTAACAATTGATATGAGGTGTGGAAGAGTTTGCACTTTTTTCAAACTAGCAATTTAGTCAACATTTTTATTCTTAATTCTTTTATAACACAATAATTGATTAAATTTTTGGAATATTCAAAGTCTCGTAAATTTGTTGCCTTTTTTTTATTAAAGTTTTAATTATATTTTTGTCAGAAAGTTATCACGAATTTTGTTTTCAGAATCTCTTTCGAAGTCATTAAATATTTTGATTGTATTTAAAAACTTTTTAAAGAATGGTTTTTGTATTTTTTGATCTAGTTTTATAATAAATTGTTCTTGATAATACCGGAATCGTCAAATTCAAGATAGTTGGTTCTGATTAAAATATGATACTTTTCACAGTAATATTTCCAACAGTTTTTGTGATTAATTAATGAATTTTCAAATTCGTAGTCAATTATTAATTTTAATTTCCTTTAAAAATCCATTTTGGAAATTCAAATAATGGAAAAATGTATTTCGATTTGAATATCAAATTCATTATTCAGTTGCTGTGAATCGGAAATTAATGATCGTTTTGTTGTTTTAGTAAAACAATGGCTTTTGAGACAAGACTTCATTTAATGGTTTAATTAGTTTCGATTCGGATGTCAACTAATGTTTCTCTTCGTAGAAATCGTTTTAATTTGTTATAAAAATAATTCATAATTCACTTTAGAATGACTCTAATGTACACTAATTTCGATTCTGACATTTGATATTCAACTATTCATGGTTAAATTTGTTACTGCCAAATTAATTACCACGATTTGTATTCTGCGCTCATTTCACAATATATTCAAATTCAATGAAAATTTTAGTCATTTTTTACTAAAAACCAAACCTTTCAGAAATAAAAAATCTTTCTTAAGATTGCAATTAAAGAATTGTGATTTTATTCACAAATCATGTGTCAAACTATGCTGTCTAGATAAGAGTCAGTTGTTACTTAGCCATCAGCTTTCTTGGAGGCCTTGAAGATGTCCTTTTAAATGCTTTTATAAATAATTGAAATCAAGAGTTTGTTGGCAAACGAATTAAATGCAAACAATTTTTCACTCCATTAACCGAAGGTTTGGAGTATATGGATTCGTCGATTAAACCCCACCATCCCACCCCCCCCTCGATTTTCAAAATTTCTTGAAAATTTCAACAATGAAAAGGCAGATTTTCAAGAAAATTTGAAAATTTCAACAATGAAAAG